>JAJJLU010004178.1:0-17097 GCA_023807065.1 Isotricha intestinalis | reverse complement strand
TGTACAACCAGTACCAGTACATTTAGCATCAGAAGCTGCAGTAAATGAACATCCTTCTCCGTCACAACCAGAATTATCTCCTTTCAGGGCACAATCTTCACCAGCACATGATGCTTGAACAGCATCTACATAAGTACATCCTTGTGATGTTTGACAATTAGTTGTACCTGTTACAAGTGAACAACCTGTTCCTTCACATTTTGCAGCTGCTGTTTGTGTAAATGTACATTCCGTTGATGCTGCTTCGCATTGGGCTTGATTTAAACTTGAACAATCTGTACATAATGAATATAATATTAAAGATACAAGATATATTAATTTTAAGATATTACTCATATTTTTCTCATTTTAATTTCAATTTTTCTTTTATCTTTTTTATTCACTCTTTTTACAATGTTTGTTTAATGAAGTTTTGGAACTGTTGATAATTTTTTACGTTTCATTGAATATTATTATTATTTATTCATTAATAATTAATAATTAATTTAATTTTTGAAACAAATTAAGTGAAATTTTTATACATTTAATTTTTTCAAAGTTCATTATTTTGTTTAATGATAATTAGTCCATTTTCTTAATTTTAGATTTATTCATTAACTATTTTTATTCTAAAAAAATCTATAAATTAAAAAAGAAGAAATTTTTTCTTAAAACTTATTAAAAGTTATAATTATTTAAATGTCATAATTTAATTATAAATTCAAAATTAATTTTTTGTTTCTTTAATATTTTATTTTTATTATTATATTAATTGTTTCTATGGCTCTTCTTCTAGTTTTAATTTTTCAAATAAATATTTTATTACACATATAAAAGAAACAATATAATTTAAACAAATTTAATATTAAATTATATTTAGAAAATTTATTTTTTATATACGATAAAATATAAATTTTATTAAAGCTATCAAAAAATTTATTTAGTTAATAAAGATGATGAATCAAAAATTCACAAAGGATGATTTCTCTTTACTTTTGAAAAATGTACAATTTTGCCATTTTTTATATCAGATTTCAATAATTCATTTGAATTCAATAAATTTTGATGAATTAATATTTCATCTTTTCTTATGTCTCAGCTTTAGTTCTCATTTTTGAGACAATGAAAAAAATTAAAATATTATATTATTAAAAAGAGCAAATATTAATATTTATACTTTATTTTTTTATTTTGATGATAATAATTAATTTTTGAAATATGTTTTTTTATAATTATTTATTTTTAAAATTTTTTTACTTTTATTTATTTATACAAAAATTTGATTTGATATTTTTAGGGTTTTATAAGGAATTTTTGAAAATTCTTGGGTTAAATATTTTATTATTTGTTTTTTTTTATCATTACCTAAATCATTTATTATTAGAATACAAGTATGTAAATTATTATATTTATCTATTTCTTTTATGAATTTTTTTAATATTTCAAAAACTTCATCTTCGATTTCTTCCTCAAAGTCTAATAAATTTATTTCTAATTTTTTTAATTCATATTGAGAAAAAATCCAAATTAATATATATAAATTTATTTTTATTTCTTTATTATAAATAATTAACTCTTTTATTTTATTATTATTTTTATTAATGTTTGTTAAATTACTTCTTGTAATAATCATAGAATTTATATTTGGACAATTTTCAAATAATAAATTTAAATTATTATCTATAACTTTATCAATAGTTATTTTTGTTAATGTTTTATTTTTTAAATATTTAATATTTTTACCATCGAGAATTGAAAATATTTTTATATTAGAAAGATTATTTATAATATTAAAAAATAATTCTTTTATTTTTAAAGGAAGATATTTAGATAATATTACATTAATTTCTTCTAATTGTTGATTTTGTTTAATTAAATTTAAATAATATGAAAAATTTGTGTTTTCTGTGAAATTGAAATTTATTATTTTTAGATTCATTATTGATGAAGGTGGTTCTTTGATTTTAAGAAAAGGATTTAATATTTTTTCTGATTTAATATTATTTCTTTGATATATAAAATTTGATAATTTTACATTAGTATTTTTTTCTTCATCTTTTAAATAATAATTTGGATTTTCAAAAGAAAGATTGGTAATATTAAAAAGTATATTTGATAAACAATTAAATGTATAATCTATTTTTCCTATATAAATTTCTTTTATTTGATTTAAAGATTTATAAATTTTTTCAAATTTATTTATAAGTTTGTTAAATGTTTTATAATTTAGTTTAATTAAATTATTTTTGTTCTTTTCAATTATCTTTAGTATTTTTTCATGAGTTTCAATTGAATCTTCTACATTTAATATTTTTAAACTTTTTAATTTTGGGGTTTCTTTTTCTAATAAGTAATTTATAATTAATGTATTATTTGTATTTTCAATAATAATTTCTTCTAAATATTTAAAATTTATATGATTTAAAAATCCCTTAATTTTATTAGTACTTTTATCTTCAATTGAATTTAAACTTTTAGAAAATTGAAGTTTAATTGGATATAATTCTGGTATCATAATTGGAATTTGTTCTATAATAATATTTAAATTTTGATTTATATATTTTAAAAATTCAATGTCATTATCAGTATTTAAAATAATATTAATAGGATAATATTTATTGTATTCTAAAATTAACTTGTAAAAATATTTTTTATCAATTTTATTAGTTATTTTCTTATTTAAATATATAAAATAATTATTTATTGATTTATTAATAAAAGTATTTTTGAATAAATTGATGATTTCTTCATTTATTCTTTCATCAGAAAAGAAATATAAATATTTAGGTAAATTAATCATATTTTGTAATTTCTTTGAATACTTAATAATTTCTTTGATTTTATCAAAACATAAATAATGGAAAATTTCACATAAAAGATTGTCACACAAACCCATAATTAAACAATATAATTTAAAAAAAAATAAAATACATCTCCAAAAAAATATTAAATTAAAATATAAAATCTAAAAAATGAATAAACCCAAAACTTCAAACTATCAACGTTTAAAAGCTGAAAGAGAACGTCAACTTCAAGAAAAAGAGAACACCATAAAAGCAGTTTTAGAAAGTGCAAAAAGTCGTTTAAAATTTATTCACTTAATAATTTATTGTTTAAATAGTATAGAAAAATTTATTTCTCCTCCAAATAGAGAAATAAGGATAAATGTGAAAATAATAATAAAATTAGAAGGAATAAACATTTTAAGAGCAATTTCATTAGTAAATTCAAATAATACTCCTATAGTAGAACAAACAGGGGAAATTATGTGGAAATTAATTTCAGTATATGATATTATAGATAATGAATTAGCTTTATTATTTTCCGAAAATAAAGGTCATGAAGCAGTTATTAATATTTTATGTAAAAAAGAAAATGGAAATGGAACTGCTCCTTATTTAAAAATTATTAATGGATTATGTAGTATTCCTCAATTAGTTCATTTGCTTATTGAAGCTGGATTACCTGAATCTATTAAAATAATTAATGAAAAATATTGTAATGATATGAATATTATTAATGCTAATTTTGAAGCTATGAAAAAAATATCTAATAATAAAAAAGGAAGAAATAATTTAATCAGTGAAATTAAAAATATTTTAAAAAATTTGGAAAGTTGTGCTTTGAATAAAAATTCTAAAGGGATTTTAATTGGATTTTTAGTTTTGGAAAATATTTGTAAAGATGAGAAAGGAAGAGAAAAATTAATTGAAGAAAAACCTATGAAAATATTAACTGAAATTTTAGAACAATATAATAATGATGAAAAAATTTTAAGTGAAGGTGCTAAATTATATGCTAAAATTTCTAGTGAAGATGATATGAAGGAACAACTGAAAAAAATGAGTGTTTGTTTAAATAAATTAAATAATGAAATAAGTAAAGATAATTTAAATGAGTTAAAAGAACCTTCTATTTTAGTTTCTAATTTAATGCTTGTTGAAAGTTTTTATAGAATTGCTATTGAAATAAATAATTTAAAAATGATTATTCAATTATTTGAAGTTTTAGATAAAATTAATTTGAGTGGAAAAGATGATGAATTCATTAATATTTATATAAGAGTAATGAAAAATTTTATGATTATTTTTCAAAGAGTATTTACTAATATTGATTGTAATGAATTTTTTGATTTGGTTGAAAAAATTGAAGAATCAATTAAAAAAATATTTGAAATAATTAATGCAACCAACAATGAAGATATAATTTATTCTTTTAGAAATTATTTTACTTCTTATGTTGATTTATTAATTCAGAATTATAATAATAAAAATGAAAAAGGAGATGATAAATTTATTAAAATATTAGAATATATAATAAGTAATATAATATCAAATGGAGAGAAATTTTTTGGAAAAGATGAAAATTCAAATTATGCTGTTTCAAAAATTTTAAAAATTTCAGATGAATTAATTAATAAAGGAAATTATGATAATTTAAATAATGAAATTACTAAAACTTTTTCTTATATTAAATCAATTATTCCAATAATTGAAAATTACAAAACTTTAAAAAATGATTTAAAAATATGTAATAAATATATATTAAAAGAATTTAATGAAAACAATAAAAAATTATATGAAGATTTAATTCCAATTATTGTTGATTTTATGATAAATAAATCTAAATACAGAGCACCTAATAAAATAAATTTAGAAATTTTAACAAAATTTCTAACACCAGATTTTCTTTCTGAATATTTAAAAAAGAAAGATGAAACAAAAGAAAAAAATATATATAATCTAAATTATACAGAAGCAATTAATAATGTTATGACTGGGAAAAATTATATAAATAAAATAAATGAAGAAGAAGAAAATGAAGATGATAAAATTTTTAAAGAAGTTTATGATGAAAATTTAGAAAATGAAATATTAAATTTAGGAAGTGACTTATTGAAAAAAGTTATAAATATGAAAGATTTTTTAAAAGAAATAGAAATTTTTAAAAATAATGCTTCTAAAATTTCTACAATAGGAAGTAATGAAGAAGATTATTTAAATTTAGAAAAAAATATATTATATCAACAATGTGTAATAACAATAAAAGAATTTTTTGATGTTGGAGGAAAAGAAGATTTAAATATAATAGAAAATTTAATTAAAAAAGAAATTTCAGAATATGAAAAATATAAAAGAAATCAACTTCAAGCAACAGATCAAAATTATAAAGATTATCAAAAGAATTGTTCAATTATTTCAAAAAGAATAAAAAATGAATTTAATTTAGTTAAAAATATTTTAAATTCTTCTACTAAAAATTATTTAGAAACAAAAGATGAAAAATATTTAGATTTAATAAGACAAATTAATCAACTTTATATTGAAATGATAGAAAAAACAACTGATAATGTAATTTTATGTGAAATAATCAAACAAATTCAAAAAAATATATCTTTCATGAAAAAAAATCAAGATAATTTAAAAACAAAAAGAGGAGAAAATATAATTGAAAAATATATAAATTCATTAATAAATTTAATAAGGAAATTAGATTATGAAGATGAAAAAATATTTTATACTATAATAAATACTTTTATTACTTTTACAAAAGAAAAAAAAGAAACTTGTAATTTTTTAGTTAAATCAGGATGTCCAAGACAACTATTATTAATAATGGAATCAACAAATAATGTTCAATTAATTTCTTTAGGAATGGAATTATTGAAAATTTTAACTTTTTCAAATCAAGAAAATTTAATTATGATAGCTAATCAAAATATGTTATTAAAATTATTTGAAATAAGAACTAAATTTTCTAATGATGAAAATATCACTAAAATATGTGATTTAATTTCTAATGAAATTCTAAAGTTACCAGGTCAAGAAGATATTGCTCAAAATGTTATTAATGATACTATTTTAAAATTTCATGAAGATTGTAAAAAAAAATTTGATGAAGAAGATGTTAGAAATAAATTATTATCTGATTTAGAAATTTTAAATGCATTTTCTTCTAATAAAAAACAAGCTCAAAGTTTAATTGGAGATGATTTTATTAATGATTTAAATAAAATTATGGATTTAACTTTAAAGTCTAATTTAATGAATAGGATAAATGAAAAATTATTAATTAATGAAATTACTTTATTAAATAAAATTAAAGATGTAATAAAAGAAGATGATGGTAAAAATGAATTTATAGTAAATAATGTAATTAATATTTCAAAAAGAAAAGATATTTTTAGTGATTCATTAATAATGTCAGTTAAAATTTTAAGTGAGTATATTAAAAATGATTCTTTATTTGAAGAATATTTAAAAAATAAAATAGATGAAAAATATGTTGATGAAATTTTTGAAATTATTGATTATTATACTGATGATATTGAAATTTCAAAAACTTTAAATGAATTGTTATGTAATATTTCTCTTAAAAATCCTCAATTAGGAGAATATATTATCAAGAAAGGAGGTTTAAATAATATTTTAGAAGAATTAAGAAGTATTATTAACTTAAATGATGATAATACTAAAAAAATAAAATTTAATTCTTTAAAAATGTTAGAATCACTTTTAAAAGATGATAAAAATATGGAAAAATTTATTAAAGAAAATGGTGTAGGTTTATTAAATAATATTATTAAAAATGAAGTTAATTTTAATAGAAATAATAATGATGAAACAAATGATAATTTATTTAAAACAAATAAAACAGACAAAAATATAATTGTTAATGTTGAAGATGATTATTGTATTGAATGTTTAAAAATATTTAATAATGGAATAGCTGAAAAGAAAAAAGAATTCATTGAAAATATTGATATAAAAAATATATTAAATTTATCTCAAATAAAATATAATAAAAATATTATAAGTGAAATAAGTTCAATATTAAATAGTAATGAAATTAGGTTTAATGAAGATTTAGAAAGAGATATGAAATTAATTAAATTTATTTTAAGTGCTAAAGGAGAAAACTTATTAGAAGAAAATAGAGATAAAGAAAATAATAAAACTTTAGATTTATTATTAGAAAAAATAGGAAAAAATACATTTTCAAACGATGAATATAAGAAATTATTTAAAAATGCAATATCTAAAGATGAAAATTTCATAGAAATGAATAAAAAAATGAATTATATATCTCTTGCTTCCGATTCAAACAATTTTGATGAAATTTCAAAAGAAAATAAAGAAGAAATATCTAAATTTTATAATAAAATAATATCAATGTATGAAAATCAATATAATTCATATAAGGAAGATTCATTAAGAGGTTCAATTAAGTTTTTCCCTTTTGATGAAAGTGATATAATTTCAATATCAAAATTAACAAATTATTTAATTAACAATAATATAATTGAGCCAAAAGAAGAATATATAAATTTAATAACAAATATTGCAAATTATTATTATAATCCACAAAAGTCTTTATTTGTTCAAAATTATAATAATCAAATGAGAAATTTGTTAGAAAAATATGGGAAAGATGAAGAAATAGAAGAAAATTTATTCGAAAATAAACCTACCTTAAAAAGTACAAAATATAAAATTACATATTTAAAAAAAGTTCATTCACATATGAATCAATTTATTGATGATTATCAGAAAGAATTAGAAGAAACTAAAGAAGGCGAATTACCAAAAATTGATTCAGTTAAAACAATTAATTTTGATAATATTTGTAATTCTATAACAGAATATTATAGAAATGAACCAGAAAATGAGAAAAATGAAGAAAATGAAAATAATGAAATTCAAATAAATAAACCAAAAACTATATTAAGAAAATCATTAAATTTAATTGATACTTTTAAAGAAAAAGATATAATTAATCATTCAGATGAAGAAGAATATGAAGAAGAATATAAAACTTCAATAAAAACTATAAAAAATTTATGGAGAGTTATTAAAACTTCTATTCAAGTTTCACCAGAAATTTTAACTGATGAATCTAATTCAGAATTAATCAAAGAAATTATAGATAAAATTGAAGAAAATATGAAATATCCATTAATGGATAATTCAGAATTAAGAAACATTATAAAAAAAATTGCAATTAATTGTAAAGATAATGATATTGTTTCTGAAAAAATTTTACAATTTTTAATAGATGATAATATGAGATGTAATGATGAAAACATTAAATTACACAATTTAGAAATTATTCTAAAATTATGTGAAAATCCAACAATATTAAAACAAATAGTGAAGAATGAAATGTTTTGGAGTGAATTAAAGGAAATTTATTCTGATAAACAAAACTTAAATAAGCCTCTAAGAAAAGTTGTTTGTGAAATATTTAAAAATGTTACTAAATCAAATTATAATGTAAGTTACCTAATCAATAATGATCCTATATTCTTTACAATAATTACAAATGAATTAAAAGAAAAAGATAACAATATAGATGAAGAATTTGATATAGTAACAAATGTAATAAGAGATTCAAGTAATTATAAAATCTTATTAGGAAATAATATTCTTAAAGAAAATGATTTAGAAGAATTTGAAGTTAAAAATAGTTCTAATTCTACAAATGCTTTTAAAAATTTTAAATCAGTTGCAAAAAAAATAAAAGAAGAAAATGAATCTTCAATGAATAAAGAAGAATATACTATTAAAAAAGATGAAGAAAATATTAAAAAATTTAGTGAAATTATAAAAAAATCTTATAATGAACATATAAAAGAATTACAGAAACTTCCTCAAGAAGAAAATCAAATTTTAAAAGAAAAGGAAAATTTAAGAAAAAGCAATACTAAAGATGAATTACTTAAAAACTCTTCAAGTATTTATAAAAGACAAGTTTCTATTATAACTGGAACTTTACTTTATAATAAAGAAAATAATATGAAAATTAAATCTAATTTAAGTATTAAAAATAATTTTGAAATGAATTCAATATTAGAAAAAATTGTTTCTATTATAAGAAAAAATTATAATGATATGAATAATTCAGAAGATGAAAAATTAAATCAAAAAAGAATGAAAATAATAATACAATGTTTTGACTTATTAAAAATGCTTTCTATTTGTTATGATAATCATAGAGCAATTTTAGACCTTGGTTTATTATCTTTTATTGAAAACTTACCAAATAATAATTTAAATGATGAAAATAAAAATTTATTTTCAGATGAAAAAATTCTTTTATTAAATAAGAATTCCAAAAATGTTTTACAAGATTGTTCAAATAGTGATAATACAATTCCTATTATAATAGATTCTCCAATAATGAAAAATTTAACTGATGAAATAGTATATTTATATGAAAATCCCGATAATTTATCTAATGAAGATATTCAAAAAATATTTTTATATGATAATATTATATTTTCTAATATTTGTAAAAATGAAAAAGGTTTTGAAGAAATTTTTAATTCATTAGGTTTTGATAATTTAATTTCTTTAGGAAAAAAAACTGGAAACGTTATATTATTAGATGCTATAATGTCAATGTTAGTGAATTATTTAGAAGGTATTGAAAATAAAAATGCTTTACCTGATTCTTTTTGGGGTGATGCTTTAACTTTAATAAATAAATGCTTTGAATTAACTGATAGAAATTCTTCTTTAATATCAAAAACTCAGAAATGTATTTCTTTAATGTGGTTAACTAAATTAATCCCTTATTTTGATAAAATAGAAATATTAAAAAAAATAAATGAAAATTTTCAAAATTTCTTCTATGATAAAAATTATCTTAATTCTTTATTAGATTGTTTAAGTATAATTACTGCAGATAATTCTCGATATAGTAAAGAATGTGTTTCAAGTGGTTTAATTACAAAATTAAAAGATGAAGTGACAAAGTTGAATGATGATGATAATTATTATGAAATGATATTTAATTTAACAAAATTATATTCTTCATTAGTAATAAACAATATTGAAAATATTGAAGCATTTAGTGAGATGGGAATAATATCAAATATATTATATTGGATTAAATATTTTGAACCTTTATTAAGACCTCCTGAAGAAAAAGAGCAAAAAGCAACTTTTCAAAATGTTAATTTTATTAAAAAAAATTCTGTGATTTCCCAAACTAGATATGATGAAGATGATGATGATCTTGTTGTTATTAGAGAAGAAAAAAATGAAGATGATTCCATTAATAATCCTCTTTCAATGAGTGCCTCAATTGAAAAAAGTATAAAAAACTATAATAAAAGTAAAAATCCTCTTGTTGGTTCTATGATGTTTAAAAGGAAAAAAAGTAAAGAAGGATTAGCTACTTCTTTGATATTGAGAAATGCTCTTGGTAAAAGTACAATTATGAATAGATTAATTAGTAAAGATTTAGATGAAATAAAAGAAAGAAAAAAATTTGATTTTATTAGAGGAATATTAGAAAATTCCATTAAGACTATTGATCATGTTACTATATCTAAAAAGTCAAATGGAGTTTTAAGTAAAATGAATTTTACAGAAATTATTAAAAATTCTTTAAAAAATAAAAATCATAGTATTTATTATATTACAACTGCTTTACATTCTTTAGGTAATTTCTTATATTATGAAACTGGAGAAAATATTAAGAAATTAAATTTAGATGAAATTCATAATTTATTAAAAATTTTACAAAGACAATTTTACTCTAATTCAAATATACTTGCAAATATAAATTATATAAGTGGTATTTTATTAAAAAATATTAATTCCCATGATAATGAAAATGAATCAATTATTAAATTCTTTACTTTAGTTAATGAAAGTACTAAATGCCAAGATTGGAATAATCAATTAGTTTTAATGTCACTTAAATATTTATTAGAAGGGATGAATAAACATACTTTTCTTTCAAAAGATGATTTCATTTTTTCTGATACAGTTCCCAATTTATTTAATTTATTAGATATTTATAAAGATAATATTAGAGTTCAAGTTTTAATATATAAAATTTTATCCTATTTTGCAAATGGAAATGAAATGAGTCATTCAATGATAAAACAAAGTAATTTATTTCTTCATGTTAAAGAAAGTTTAAATAATATTACATTTAATTTAGATATAAAATCTAAAAGTGAAATTAGAAAAGTAATATATGATTTATTAGAAATATTATCAAATAATGAAAAAAATTGTAAAAGTATATCTGATGATTTATTAGATAGTTTATTACAGGAAATTGAAAATAATAAAATTAACACAGATGAAGAAAATTGTAGAGTAACAAAATTAATATCAAAATTACTTTCAAATATAAATTGTATTCAAAATTTCATTCAATTAAATGGAATAGAAACAATTCAACAATCAATTTTAGAGGAAGATGACTCAGACACAATTTTAGAATTATTAAGAATATTTTCAACATTAGCATCTCAAGGGAATGAATATAAAATAAAAATGAAAAATTTAAATGTTCCAGAGACAATAAATACAATAATAGAGAAAATGGGAATATATGAAAAAATGATAGAATATGAAGGAAGATGTTGTATATTTTTAATAAATATGGCACAATTTAATATAGATAAAATTCAAGATGTTGATTTAAATGATATTAAAGTAGTAACTCCAGTAGAAGTTGATATTAGAGACTTTTTAACAGATGGTGAAATGGTAAATATAGTTAAAAAAAATGGAGAAATATCAAAAGTTCATTTATATTGTGATGAAGATTTAGAAAAATTATATTCTAAAGAAAGAATGAAATCTATAGAAGATGATTATACTATTGATATTGAAAATATAGATGAAATTATTGGAGGACCTTATGATGATAGTTTTATAAGACAAAATGATATTAATATCAATCCAGATAATTGTTTTACAGTTTCGGATAAAGATGGTAAAATAATTTGTGTTGTGTGTGATAATGAAGAATCTGCAGAAAAATGGATAACTTGCTTAGAAATTGTAGTTAGTTATATTCGAAATACTAAAAAAACTTCTGGAGGTCGGTATGAATGGGACTTTGATGATGGATATGAATTAATAGCTACGAGAACAATGAGAAAAACTATACAGAGAAGTTCTAGAAAGAAAAAGAAAAAGAAAAAGAGATATGAAGAAGATTAATTAAATAATAATTAAATTAATTATTTTAATAAATTTAACAGATTTTAAATATAAGAAAATTAAAAATTAAGATATTTTAGCAATGTTGTATAAAATGATTTAAGAAAAAAATAAAATATAAAAATTAAATGTTAAAATTAAAACTTCTATTACCTTTCCTTTTATTTATTTCAATATTAAATTTTAGAATATTATCTTTTGATAATAAACAAACTCCAAACTTACTTTCAAGTCCTGAAGAAATAAAAGAAAAAATAATGAAAGCATTAAGAAATGCCGCATCAAATTATAAAAAAGTTTATCCAAAAAGTTGTACGAGGCTAATAAAAAATTTAGGAAGTGAGACCTCAATAAAGTTTCATAAGATATTATTCAGTGACATAGATAGACTAAGATTTACACATGGTTTTCCTCCAGATATCATAAATAAATTTAAAAAGTTAAAATATTTAGAAAGAGAATTAATTTATGATTCATTTATTTATGAACAAAAAAAAACTCAATCATCAATTGATTCAACATTCGGAATAGGGGCAAGAATAGATTCACAATATATTTATATTGCTTATGTTAAAGCAATAACAAGTGGACAATTAATTAGACAATATAATTTAGTTCCTACAGAGTCATGTCATGGAATTTTATGGTGGAGAAGCTGTTATACAATTAAGAGGATTGTATATAGAGGATTCAATACTACTGAAACAAATATAATTTTAGAAACTTTGAAAGCTAAGTATGCTCAAATTTTAAATGAAGTTTTAGATTTAGAAAATCAAAAAATGATAGATAAATTAAAAGAGCATGTAAGAAATACTTTAAATAAATATCCTTATCCTTATAATTATGGCAAATTTATTGTTAATACAAGAGTAACAGTTGATTTTGGAAATTCACATGGAATGATAATTTATCATTATTTATTCCCTCAAAGTTTAATGAATCAATTAAAAAGTATTGAAAATAAACCAAATACAATTCTTCCTTTTTTTACAAGTAATATTGATACAATTTATCAAACTAGAGTTAATTTTGTTATTGGTGTTGCTTGTGTTAATGAAAAAAATCAAATGAGAATTTCTTATGCTACTGGAATTGGTGATGCAAATTTATATCATGGTTATTGTGATAAAGAAGATGATTGTAATGCTGATGATGAATGTAAAAAAGATTGTGAAACATTTAGAAAGAAATATAAGAATATTGAAAATGCTTTACATCCTGGAGGAAGTAATGAACAACAAAAAATTAAAAATAATAAAGATATTATTTATAAAGCTATTAATGCTGAATTGATTAGAACTATAAGTAAAATTCTTAATGGAATTCAATTTGATTAATTGTTAATATTAGTCTAGAAAAATCAAATAATAAAAAAAATTTTTTTATATTTTAATAAAATATTTCATAATTTAATTTTACCAAAAAGAAATTTAAAAATGAAATGTAGAATTAAATTTATAAATTATAACATTAATAAAATATTTAATTAAAAATCCATTTTACTAATTAATTTTTTTTAAAATTTTACTTTTTGTTAGTATATATTTAAATTTACTTAATTAAAAAGAAAATAATCTGAATGAGAAATGTTCATCTATAAATTATATTTTTTTACTTCTTCAAATATCTCTCCTTTTATATTTATTTTTTACACTTTTTCAATTCATTTCAAATTAACTGATTTGTATTCTATATTATTCTTATTTCTTTTTTGAAACTTAATTTCAATAATAATATTTAATATGAAAGAGATATAATTTCATTTTATTTTTTTATATTTATTTTCTTTGATATTTATATATTAAAAAATTTTCTTCACTATTTAATTTTTTTTAGTTTTTATTTAACATATTTAAAATAGCCCATAAGAATATTATTTAATATTCAAATACTGATTTATAAAAATTTAATTATATTTATTTATTTATGAATAAATTATTATATAAATGTTTATTGTAAATTAGAATGAATAAAATTAAAAGTTATAGAAATAATTTATATCAAATTAAAAACAAATGGTTTTTATTATGCTTTTTTAGAAAAATTATGAAAAATAGTAAAAAGTGAATTCCCTTAGTCAAACTAACTTGAAAAATTTTAAAAATAATTTGATATATAATAACAATAAAAAATATTATTCAAAATGAAAAAATAAAATATATCATGATAAAAAATTTAAATTTAATAAATTAAATTCAACTTTAATTGATAAATTATTTATCAATAATATAACATTAAAAAACATAAAAATAATTTAATTTCAAATTATAAAATATTTCCTTCCAAATTCACATAAATAAATTTTTCAAAAATATTCCCATCCTCATTTAAGAAAATGAAAAAAATTTAATCTCTCTCTTCACTTTCCTCAATTTCTTCACTTTCTTCAATCTCCTCACTTTCCTCATCTTCAACATTTTCTTTTTTATTATCATCTATTTCAATTTCATTATTTTTTCTATCTTTATTTTCATCATTTTTCTTTTTTTCTGAATTAATAATATTAATTAAATTATTAGTTAAACTTTCCTTTTCTTCTTGTTCAAAAGTACTATTCCTTTTCACACTTTTTTTTTCCTCTTCACTATTTTCATCTTCCTCAGAATTATATATAGAACTTTCACTTGAACTTTCCAAAGAATTGTTCTCATCTTTTTTTTCATTATTAATCTTTTCTTCAATATTAGTCATTTCTTCTTTGGCAGTTTGAAAAATAATATTTTTGGCATCATCAGGATATCTCAAAGTCCAATCATAATAAAATTTTTCAGTATATAAACTACATAATAAATCAATAAATAAACCTTTTAAAAAATCATAATCAGGTCTTTCATCAAATCTCAAATTTTTAACATATTTTAAATAAACTGAAAATTCCATAGGTAAATCTTTACATAATAATTCAACAGGAATCATTAATTTCTTTTCTAAAATTTTATTATATTTACTTTGCTTAGTACTTCCTTGAATACCTTGCCAAGGTAATTTTTTTTTAATAAAATATATTAAAACATAACCAATACTTTCTAAGTCATCTCTTCTACTTTGTTCAATACCTAAATGATTATTAATAGAAGCATATCTTGTTGTTCCTGTTAAAGGACGATGTTCACGATAAGGTAAATGATTCATTTTAGAATCTTTATATTTTTTACTTAATCCAAAATCAATAATATATATAATATTTGATCGAAAACCAATTCCAATTAAAAAATTTTCTGGTTTAATATCTCTATGTAAATAGTTTTTAGAATGTAATTCTTGAATTCTACTTATCATTTGAATTCCAATTAATAATGTTGTTTGCATTGTAAAATGACCATCACAAACATCGAATAAATCATATAAATTTGGTCCTAATAAATTCATTGCTAAATAATTACTTTCTCCTTGAGAATTGAATGTTATTAATTGAGGAAATCCAATTGAATTTTTTGTTAATTCCATTACATTTCTTTCTATTTTTAAAAAATAATTTTTTGTCCTATTTTCTATTTTTAATGCACAATATTGATAATTTTTTTCTATGTCTTGTGCTATATATATTTCACCAAATGATCCTTTTCCTAAAAGCCTTGATGCATTTATTTCGAAACGATTTCCAAATATTATTTTCTTTTCTGTGAAATCTTCTCTTTTTTTTACAGTTCCTAAGGAATTTATAGTTGATGTAAAAGGAAATTGTTCTGGGCTTTTTATATAAGTCATTGAATTTGTTGATTTGTTCTTTGGAGGAGGAATTTTTTGAACTTGGAATGCTCTTACTGAGATTCTTTGATTATTGTCTTTTATCATTAATAAAAATTTTTAAATTTTTTTTTAATATTATAAAATATATAATTATTAATATAGGTGTTCTTTGAAGTAATTTCTTAATTATTATAACTATAAATTAATTTATATAATATATTTTGTTTAAAATATTTATAAGAATAAATACTTAATGATAATCTCTCTTCAATAATTAATTAAATATTGATTTCAATTAAAAATGAAAAATAATCCAAAAAAAGTAAAAAAACAAATAGTTTTGATGAAGTAAAGAAAATAGGTCTTAAAAATTTTTATGAAAAACCCAAAAAACTTTAAGACATTTTTAAAATAAAAACAGTAAATTCTTTCCAATATTCTTTTTTTTGGGTTTTGAGATTTTTTCCCAATGATATAAATAATATTTTAATATTAATTCTAAATGAAATTCATTTAAGTGAAATAATAGAATTTAAAACAGATAAACAAATTAGTTTAGGAATAAATATAGGATCTTCAAAGACACTTTATTCACTTTTTTGAAAGAAAATAATGTTAAATATATATATAATTAAAGTTCTTTTAATGAATAATTCTTCAAGAATATTTCATTCAATAATATGTTATACTAAAACTCATAGATTATTTGGAGAACATTCCTTATCTTCTTTAAAATTAAATATAGATTTTTCATATACAGTAAAAGACTGGCTATCCGGATTTGAAAGTTCGGATAAGAAAAAATTTTTAGTATTAGAATGGATATCAGGATTAAACTTTTTTACATTCTAGAAATTTGAGGTTGAACAAAAATTTCTTTTGACAGTATTTTAAATTAAATATAACTATATATCTATCTCCCTTATTATTTCTAAGCTATCTTCTGATTTTTCCATTTATAAATATATAAAATTTAATATACACATTTATATTTTTAATATAATATATTAATAATAAAATATCTTATTTATCATAAGTCTGGATATATATTTTACAGACACGGCTATCCCAATTTGCAAAAATTTTCTAATTTCCTTTAAAAATTTCAATTTCCGGATAGCCCAGTCTTTTACAGTAATAATTTATCAAGAATTTTTGATTATAATTACAATTTAGAAATAGATAAAAATGAATCATGTATTTCAATTAAATCATTATAAAACTAGCGAAAAAAAAATAGAATTTAGAAAATAAAATTTCAGGTAATAATGTATTAGCTGATTTTATATATTTAATAAATGATTATTTTTTTTAAAAAAGAAAAAATTAAATATACTTCAACTTCATTTTCTGTTCCTGATTTTTATACTCCTTCTCAAAGACAAAAATTAAAATTAATTTGTGAAAGTATTGATATGAAAGATGTAAATATTTTTACAGAATCTTCAGCAAT
>JAJJLU010004177.1:0-17118 GCA_023807065.1 Isotricha intestinalis | reverse complement strand
TTAGAAAAATTAATACTTTAGATTATCATAAATTAAAAAAACAAAATGAAAAAGAAAAGAAGAAACATGATCCAATTTTTGAAAGAAAAATAATGCGAATTCAAGAAAATCAAAATTTAATATCAAATTCAAATACAATGACATTATCAATATCTCATTTTTCAGAGAATAAAATAAAAGAAAAAGAGAATGATAAATTAACATTAAATCTATCTAAAAGTTTTAAAAACATAAAAAAAAAAATAAAAAAGAAAAAATTATGTAGAATATGTTATTTAGAAGAAGAAGAATCAAATATAGAAAATCCATTGATTCAACCATGTCAATGTTCAGGTTCTTTAAAATATATTCATTTAAATTGTTTATTACATTGGTTATCAACTAAAATATTAATAAAAAAAACATTTTTTTCAGGAAAGAATTATTTCACAGTATTTACAATAAATAAAATAGAATGTGAATTATGTAAAGAAAAATTACCAGATTATATATGCATGAAGGAAAAATATATTCATTAATAGATTTTGATCAACATGATAAAGAAATAGAAAATAATTATATAACTTTTGATGCTTATTCTGCAGATAAAAAACAAAATAGATATAGATATATTATTAAATTTGATGAATGTAATTCACTTATGATTGGAAGAGGAGTTGAAGCTAATATTATTTTAAATGATATTTCTATTAGCAGACAACATTGTAATTTATTTATTAATAATAAAGGTGAAATTTTTTTAAGTGATTTACAAAGTAAATTTGGTACTTTGGTTTTAATTCAAAATCCTTGTTTAGAAATTTTAAAAGGAGATATTTTAAGTGTTCAAATTGGAAGAAGTTATTTCACTTTTGAATATAAAAAAAGTTTCTCTCTTTTTGGTTGTTGTGATGCTAATGATAATAATAAAAATTCTACTTATGAAAAATTAAATAGGAAATTTGTTTATTTACATAATTTTTCAAATATTAAAGAAGAAAAACCTAATTGCAATGATGATTCAAGTGATTCTGATATTGATGATAATATTAATTTAAATGAAAAAAATGGATTTTTAAAAGTTATTGATGAAGAAATTAATAATAAAAATTTAAGTGGAGATAATGAAAATGATTTAACTATGCAAATGAATGGAGAAATTACTAATAAAGGAAATCAAGAAATTATTTTTTCACAAACAAAAAATAATAATAATCATAGTAATAATATTAATAATAATGATAATTGACAATTATACATATTTTATATAAATTTTTTTGTAAAATAAATTTTTATTTTTAAAATAAAAAATAATAAATAATGAAAATTAAAACTAAATTACCTTTTAATGAATTTTTCTTTTTTTCATATTAAATAGATTCTTATTAATTATTAAAGGAATTATAATCAAAAAAATGATGAATTGATTAATTTATTTTTTAGTTTATATATTTATTCATATAAAAGTTGTTTGGGAAATTTTTTTATGATTTAATTATGGAAATTATTTATCAAATGAATATAATAATTTATTTATATTTATGATAATTATTATTCTAAAAATTCTTTATTTTTTAACTAAATATATTTGAATATAAATTAAAAAATGAGTTCTCCAAATTCAACAAGAGAAAATTCATTTAATGAAGATGATGTTAATTTAATTCATAATAATAATAATAATGAAGAACTTATTCAAGCTAAACAATTTAAAATACCTAATAATTTAAAAAAAACTTTCCGTTGTGTTATAATATTAACAATTTTAGGTTTTATTTTATTAATTTTTGGAATTGAAGAATTAATAAGAACTGAAGAATTAAAAACTTTTATTTGTTTAAGTGTATTATCTTTATTAGTTTTAATACCAGGACTTTTTTATTTATTTCAATTTTATAAAGCATGTAAAGAAAAAGATGAAAATAAAAGAAATGAAATATTAAATGATATTCCAATAATGGATAATTAACTAAATAAAAAAAATATATATATCATTAATATTTAAAAAAAAAGAAAGAAATAATCTTAATAAAATAAAAAAGTGATTAAATATATAAAAATAAAAAAATTATAACTTTCCTAAAAAAGAATTTAATTTAGCATTATCAAGTGTATTAATCCTAATTCCTTTTCTAGCAGAATTAGATAAACTTTTTAATATTTTTTGAGTTCTAGTAACTTGAGGAGAAATAATTGAATTTTGTAAAGTATTAATATTATTATAACTACAATCAACTTTAGAATTATTAACTGGATAATAAGTAAAAGAAGCTTGAGATAAATTTTTAATTCTTCTAATGTTTTTATTTTGTAATTCTCTTTTTTCATCTTGTAAAAAAGATGAATGTTCAAATAATTCTCTAAAATTTTTTATTGAATGAGAATTTTTTACTCTTTCTTTTTTAATTAAATTATTTTGAGAAGATAAATTTTCTGTTATTAAATAATCTTTATTTTTATTTATATTATTTATTTTATTATATATTGGAAGATTTGATTGTGAATTTGAAGGAGCCATTTTTATATTTAATATTTTTTTTTGATTATTATGTATTTTTATATCATTATATTCATATGTGTCTGTTGTTGATAATGAAGGAATTAAATTTTTTTCATTTATATTATTTATACTATTATTTATTTTATTTTTACTATTATTACTCTGTTTATTTATTCTATTTGTTCTTTTTGATTTTATTGTTTTAAAATCTCTTTCTTTTTCTTTTATTAATTTTTTATTTTTTTGGAAAATACAAACTGAATTACATTGCATTATATCATTAGATGATATATTATTATTTAATGGAGATTTTTTCATTGGTTTTGTTATATTCTTTTTATTTATATTTTTTCCTTTTTCTCTTCCTGAATTTAATGAATTATTTATTTGAGATGTTGTTTTTTTTTCTGGTTCTTTTTCTTTTTCACCTGAAATTATTTGTTTTAACGTTTTTTGTGCTAGTTCTTTAAAATATTTTGAATCAAATCTTAATTGATATAATTCTTTTTCTTGAAGTGAAATTATATTTAAGAACCTATTTATAATTATATCTTTTATTTCATTTTGTATTAAAGGCATTTTAGATTTAAGAAAATTAACTGATATTTTTTTTGATATTTTTATGTCAGCCATTAAATTTTTTTTAATTAGTTTGATTAAATTTTGATTTAATATATATATATAATATAATTATGGATTTCAATATTTAAAATAAATTAATTATTTAGAATTAATTAAATTATATCAGTGTTAATTTAGTGAAATAAATAATTAACTAATAATATATTTTTATTCAATTAAAAATCAATAATAAAAAATATAAATAATATAATTAATAAATTAAAATTAATCTAATTTAAAAATCGATTTAATAATATCAGCAAAATCAGACACTAATTCAGGATATTTTTCTAATAATTCTCTATTACAGATGGAAATAATTAAAATAATAAAAGAGATAATAAAAAATGGGATTTCAAAAATAATAAAAATAGGAACAAGAATTAAGCCTTTTAAACAAAAATTAACACGTTCAATAAATGGATAAACAAAAATAGGAAGAGAAAATAAACACATTAATAAATAGAAAAAAATAAAAATGAAAAATTTATATAAAAACCTAAACAAACAAAAATGGCAAATTTTCCAATCAATATATTGACTACAACCTCCAAGTTGATAATGATCATATTCATATTTATTTAAACAAAGCCAGCAAAATTCATATTTACAATTAAAACATATTATATGATTACAACCATTAATTTTTTCAATCCAAACTTTACAATTTGGACATTTTTGTGCATTTTTTTTTCCCCATTTTATTAATAAATCATTTTCTTTTTCACATGGTTTATCACCATGCCAATTTTGCAAACAAAAAAAACAAAAGTTATGTCCTTTTGAACATGTAACATATTTAAGTTTTTTATTGTTTATATCTGATATTTTCCCTATTCCATCACAATCTGGATAAGGACAAAATTTCATATTTGGATTTTTTAGTACTTCTTTTTTCAATTCAAATAAATCAAATTTTGACATTAAATCTTTGGAAGGGTTTATTATCTTTAATATTGTTTCTTTTGGAATTTCTTTTAAACAATATTTTTGCATACAAATTATTTCATTTGAATTTTTTAGTCGTTCTTCTATATAATTTTGCCAACAACTCACACAAAAAATGTGACCACATGGAATTATTATTTTTTCTATTTCTTCTTCATTTAGTACTTCATCACATAATTGACATATATTTTTATTTGATTCAGAAAATCTACTTTCTTTTCTAATAATAATATCAAAATCACTGTTTTTGTTATTTGAATTATTACTATTACTAGAATTATCATTAGGGTAATCATTTAACATGAAGTTATGGGATAATTTTTTTGTGCTTTTCTTTTTTGATTTTTCTGATTCTTCTGATTTTTCGTATGAATTGCTTTTTTCTTCATATGATTCATTTAAATCTAGATATGAAACTTTAGAATGAGATTTATTTGATTTAGAATATTCTGATTTTTTTTCCTCAAATGAATTTATTCTATTTATACTATGATTTAATTTTTCATTTACATTATTATTATCTCTCTTTGTATGAATAATTATTTGAGTTGATTTGATTTCATTAGAATCTCTAAACTTTATTTTTGTAGAATTATTATAATCATCATCTTTCATCTCAAATTTCATCTTTCTATTTTTTATATTCCCTTTTTTATATTTATAATTATTAAATTTAAAAACAAATTATCAATTTAATTAAATCTTTATATCTTTAATTTTATATTTCATTTTTTTCATAATTATTTAATCATTAACATAAAAGCAATAAAAAATTTCTTGAAAAATGAATAAAAAAAAAAAAACAAAATAAAATTAATTTTATAATTGAATAAAAAAATGGGCAAAAAATTTTATGAAGTGGAAAAAATAATAGATAAAAGGCGAACACAATACGGTAATATTCTATACTTAGTGAAATGGGTGGGTTATCCTGAAGATCAGAATACATGGGAGCCTCCTGCAAATTTAGTAACAGTGAAAGCGATGATAGAAGAATTTGAGAAAGTGAAAGGAAAAGAATATGATAGAAAATGGAAAATTGGAAATATTGAAGAAGATGCTCCTAAATGTATTATTGATGCTGAAATTAAACCTAATTTTGATTTGTATATGAAAATCAAATGGAAAAAAAGAAGAGCTAATATTCAACCTGGAGATTCTCTTGTTCCTTATCATATTGTTAAGAAAAAATATCCTTATTTAGTATTAGATTATTTTGAAAATCATTTACATATTAGAAGTAATCAAGGAATTAAAAGAATTAAATTCGATGAAAAAGAAAATAAGTATTTAATTGTTTGATTTTTTTTTTTATTTTTTTATTATATAATTATTTAAATATCATTAATATTAAAATTAGGAAAAAAAAAACTAATTAAATAATTAAATTTCCCAATATAAAATTTTAAAAAAAAAAAATTTAATAATTTGTAATTCCAAACATTTCTTAGAATAAATATATTATTTCTTTATTTTTTATTCTTATTTATTTATATTTATAATTTTAAATTCTATGAAATAAAAATTTATAAATCATAAATTTTAAAAAAAATATTAAAAACTCAATTTTGAATAGAATTTTTAGCACTAGAAATTCTACATCTATAAATATCTTTTTTTAAAAGTTCTGTTTTATTTAATTTTAATTTAGAATATTCTTTACTAGTCATAGGTCTATTATGAAATTTATTATGAATCAAAATATTATTTTGAGAGAAATTTTCTTTTAAACATTGATATTGTTTAAAAGATTTATTTCTATTTAATTGTCTCTTTTTAATATTAAAATCAATTTTTTTATAAATTTGATTATTAATTTTAGTATTTATTTTATTTGGTAAAACTTTAACGGGAATATAATCATTAATAATACTTAATGTATTATCAATGGTATTATTATTATCTCCTAAATCAATGGAAACTGAAGATAAAGGAGAAAATAAATTTTTATTTAAACGTTTTATATTCTCATTTTCATTAATTAAATATTTTATTTTTTTAGAAGAATTTGAATAATTTTGACTTTGAATTTTATTACTATAAATATTATTAGTACTATTATTTTTATTTAATATTCTTTTTTTATTTTTTCCTGATAATGGTCTTGATAGTCTAAATAAATTATTATTTTTTTGATCATTTCTTGAATTAAGAACTTTATCAAAAAGTACAATAGGTTTTTTTTTATTCACATTAATAGTTTGATTACTCTTTTTTTCATTAATATTTTTTTTTTGAGAATTACTTTTAGTATATTTAATAATATTTTGAGAATCTTGAATATCTTTAAAAATTTTTAAAGTAGGATCATTAATATCATAAGTATCACAATTTAAAGGAATAAAAATTTGATCAAGAAATTTTTGTTCATTTTCTAAATACTCTTTTAATTTTAATTTCTTAATTAAAAGATAATGACCATATCTATTATTAAAACTATAATTAACATTACCATAATCATTACCTAAAGGTTTATCAGTATTTTTATAATATTTTAACTTTTGAGTTAAAATATCTTTTTCATGAGGATGAATTTGTTTATGAATATTACTTAATAATGGTTGAACATTATTAGCATTCATTGCTAAAGAAAGATATTGATTTACTATATTTAATGTTGAAGTTTCTTTTAAATTTTCTATTTTTTTTTCTATTTTTTTCTCATTTTTTCTACTACTTATAATTTCTTTTTTTAATTTTGCACTTTTACATCTTTTTTTAGCTTGTAGAATTGGAACTTTCTTAATAAAAGTTTGAAAATCTTCTGTGTAATAATCACTAAAATCTTTTGATAAATAAAATGTTTCATTTTTATTTGGTCTTGTATAAACACTAGTTGGTCTTACTATATTTGGTTTATTTTTTAAATTATTTGAATAATCTATCTTTTTATAATTTGGAATGTAATTTAATAATTTTTCTTCTGGTAAATCTATCAATGCTATTGGAAATTGAAATTCATCTTTTATTATTATTTTTTCTTTTTCTTTTTCTTTTTTTTCATTATTATTCTTTTCTTTATTTTTTGCAATTTTAATGTAATTATCCATTGAAATTGAAGGAGAAAATAAATTTTTCCATTCATATAATTGTTTTTTAGATGTTTCTAATAAATTTATATTGTCTATTTTGTCTTTTCTATCTTTTATTACTTCTGTTATTTGTTTTGAATTTTCCAGTAAATTTTTTATGTATTCTTTTTCTTTTGGAAATTTAGATAAAAGGTCTTTTGATTTTTCTAATATTGACATTTTATTTTATTTCAATTCTTTCTAAAATAATTAATTATATTCTTTATTTAAATTATTTATTAAAGAAAATAAATAAAAATCGTTTATTATTTATAACAAACAAATTCTTAATAAAGTTACTTAAATTTATTGTTAAGTAAAAATATTTTAAAAAAATATATTTTAATTACTTAAACAATTAACTTATAAATAAAAAAAAGAATTAAAAAATGTATAAATCATCAAGTTTTAAGAATTTAGGTAAATCAATTATATATCCGAGTTTAAATTACAAAAAATATTTTAAAGAAGCAATAAAGCAATATGATATAGAAGAAAAAAAATTTTTAAAAAATAAATCATGTTCAAATATTTTTATGTTAAATGAAACAAATTCAACATCTTTTCAATCAAGAAATTATATTCCATCATTTGATCCAGAAAAATTTAATATAAATAAGAAAATAAAAGAAATTCAAGAACAAACAAAAAGAAATAATATTTTAGATATAATATATAAAAACAAATCATATTTTTCAAAAGAAAATATTGAAATTGTTGCTGAAAGTTCAAAACTTCTTAAAAATATAAAAAAGAAAAAAAATGATAATTATAATAAAGAAGATTATTCTTTATCTAAATTTTTATCTGAAAATAAAGAAATATCAATTAAAAACTTATTAATTAAATTATTAAAATTTGAAAGTGAAAAATTAATAAAAATTGAAGAAACAAAAGGAAAAGAAATAGAAATTGAAAAGAAAAATTATTTAAATGAATTACATTTTTTTAATGATTATATTAATCAACAAAAGAAAGCTTGTAAAGAAATAGAAAATATTTTATCAGAAATGCAAAAAAAAAATAAAATATTATTTGAACAACAAAAAAATCATAAAATTCAAATTAAAATAATCGAAGATGATATGGAAAGATATTTAGAAAGTATTGATAATTTAAGAATTTGTGCTTTATTTGTTAATAGAGTTTTAGAAAAAGATTGTTCAAAATTTCAAAAAAAAATTTTACCTATTAATCAAAAAATTAATATTGAAAATAAAATAAGTGAATATACTGATTCAACAATAAATAATTATAATTTTGTTTTAGAAGACAATTTCAATGATAATTCAATATTAAATGAAGAAAGTAATTTTTTTAAAAAATATAATGAATTACAACATAAAATATTAAATCAAATGAATATAAAAGAAGAAATAAATAATGAAATAAGAAAAATACAAATAAAAAAAGATAATTTTATAAAAGAAAATGAAAAAAGATATTTAATTCATAAAAAAGAAGAAAAAAAATTAATAGAAGAATATGAAAGAATATTAATAGAATATAATAATTTAAATCCTTTAAATGTAGAACAACAATTTGAAGTATCTTTATTAATAAAATCATTAAATAATGAAATTTTACAAAATGATTTAACAAATAGTTCAATAAGAAAACAAATGAAAACAACAGATTTTGCAAAAGAATCAATTGAACAGTTAAAATTAATAGAAATGAGATTAAATAATTTAATTGAACAAATGGAAATTTATGAAAAAGAAAATTTTAATTTATTTAATTTAATTACTTCACAAAGAAAAAATGAAATTAAAGAAATTAAACAACAAATTGCAAAAGCTAAATTAGAAAAAATTATTGTTCAAAAAAAAATAATTGCTCAAAGAAGATTAAGTAGATATGTTGTTAAAAGTAGAAAAACTGAAGCGCCTTTTCAAATTATTAAAAAAGCTAAAAAAGAAACTATTGATACTGAGAATATTAGAAAAGAAGAAGATAATCAATTATTAAATTATTAGATTATTATATTTTTTTTTTTTGTAAATTAATTATTAATAAATTCTTTCTATTAATAAGAGTAAATATTATTTATGTTTTAATTAATATATATTTTTTCCTTTTAAATCAAAAGAAAAAAATAAAATCTTTAATTTAATTATAATAGATTTAATAATAAATAATAAAATGATTATAAGAAAATATGATTTGGTTTCTCCTTTAATAACATTATACTATAAAGGAGAAACAAAACATAGTTCAATATTTAGTGGTTTAATATCAATAATTCTTTCAATTTGTGTTTTTGTTCTTTGTTTATTTATCTCTTTTGATTTTCTATTTAAAAAAAATCCAACATCATTTTATTTTATTACAAAAGTAAATGATATAGGAACAATAAAATTAACATCAAATTATTTTTTTCATTATTTAACATTTTTAGATGAAAAATCAAAAGAAGATATATATGATGAAAGATTATTTTCTGTTATAGGAATGAATAATGCATCAATAATTCTTTCTTTTATTGAAGGAATAACAGAATATAATTTTTCTCATTGGAAATATGAAAGATGTGAAAATTTAAATTTAAAAAAAATTAACGCTTCTAATTATATTTTCAATGAAAAATATTTTAATTTGAGTCTTTGCTTATCTAAATATTATGATAATGAAACTCAAACAATTATTAGTATTGAAGATGAAAATTTTCCTTATCCTGTTTTAGAAAATAATTTAAATAAAGAATATATAACAAATTATGGAATAATATTTAAAGAATGTGTAAATTATTCTTTGTATAATAATAATTCTTGTTATGATCAAAGCAAAATTTCAAGAGAATTATCAAATATACAAATGAAATATATATTAAATTATTATGCTAATTTTATTGATGTTGAAAATTATAAAAAACCAATCGAACCTCAATTAACAAATAAAAGTTTTTATTATGATTCTCTTTATATATCTAATTATTATATTAATTTACATCAAACTTTTGTAAGAACATCAGATGGAATATTATTTAATAATAATAAAATGATAAAAACATATAATATAGATGATGTAAATAAAGAAAGTTTAGTAAATTATTTTTTTCATTTTGCAGAAATGATAGAAATTAAAATGTTAAATAAAGCTGAAGTTTATCATAGAGAATATAAAAAAATTCAAGATATTGCAGGTTCAGTTGATGGAATGATTGAATTAATAATATTTATTCTTGAAGTTTTAAATAATTTTTTCTATCATGATTATAGACTAGTTCATGATTTTAATGAAGTAATTGGTGAAAAAATTAAAAAACAAAAAAATAATAAATGTAAATTTGATTTTAACTCTTCAACTACTAGAATTATAAATTCTAAAATTCTAATCAATAACTTTATAAATAATAAAAAATTATCGAATAAATTTCTTGATGTTCATCCTAAAAATTTTCCTTCAATGAAAAGAGTTGGTAGTTTAAAAAGGAAAAGAACAGCAATTGAAGAAGAAACATTGAATAACAACCATTTCACTTTAATTAATATTATAAATAATTTGGATAATAAAAATACTTCTTCTTTTCAAAATATTATTTGGTTTAAATATATGTTAAATAATTTATGTTGCTTTAAAAATAAATTTACATATCCTAATGATATTTTAACATTAAGAAAACAAATTTTAAGTGAAGAAAGATTACTTAAAAATTATTGGAAAATTAAAAAAATAAAAGAAGGTTTAATTAGTATTAAAGTTAGTAATGAAAATTCTTGTGTTAGTTTATTAAAAGAAGATAAAAAAGTATAATTATTATAAAAAATTTATTTATTATCTTGATTATTATAGTAATGATAAATATCTTGACTATCATAATAATTATAAATAATTATAAAGTAAGGTAAGATAATAAAATGTGAATTTTCTATTTTTATATATATAAATAAATACTTTTAAATTAATTAAATTTATTAAATATTATTTTAAATTGAATGGAAAAGAAATTTATATGTTTTTTTTTACTTGTTTAAAATAAAATTTCCTTAAAATATAAATTTATTTTTAAGTATTTATTAATGTTTAAAAATTCTTTTATTTTCTTTTTTTTCAAAATCTAATTTAATTATATATTAATATTATTTTTAATATTATTTAATTTTATATTAAAAATATTTAAAAAAATGTTAAATTTATTTTTTAAAAAATTCTCTATAATTATTTGATGGTATAATTACATCTTCCACTTCTCTTATAGGAGTTGAATTTTCAATATTTAATTTATATAAAAAATTTTCAGGTTCTAATACTTTTTCTTTATTATTATCTTTTTCTATTTTCAATAATTTTTCTAATATTGTATTATTTTCATTATTATCATCTATAAAATTTTCAATCTTATGATCATCATCATATAAATTTTTATTATTTGAAGATTTAATTTTTTTTTCATTATCATTTTCATTTATATTTTCTGGAAAAACATAATTTTCATTTGTTTCTAAATTTAAATTCTCATTTATAATATTATCATTAGATAAATAATCATTGTTTTTTTCAGTTATTTGAATAGGAATTTCTTCGTCATCTAAATTTTGATTTTCTTTACTATTATTTTCAATGTAATTATTATTTGTTTCTTTAGAATTTATTGAATTTTTATTTATAGATTCTTCTTTATTTTCTTCTTCAATATCTTTATATTCATTAATTTCATAATTATTTTCAAGTTCATTTAATTTCCTTAATAAAATTTCATTTTCAATTTCTCTTTTATTTCTTTTATAAGTTTCTTCCAAAATAATATTCTTATTACTATTAAAATTATTAAATTTTTTTTTTTCTTTAGGTTTATATTTATTTATTTTTGGTTGAAAAGAAGGTAAAGAAATTACCTCTCTGATTTTTTGTCTTTCATCATATTCTTCTTTATCATTATATAATTTAGTAAAAATATCAATTTTATTTTTTTCTTTTTTTCTTTCTATAATTTTTTTACTATTATTATTAATTTTAGGTTTAAAATCATATGTTTCATTATTATTATTTTCTCTTAAACTTTCAGCAACTTTTCTTTTATATATTACATCATTTTTCCATTTAAATTGTTTTTGTATAAAGTTTTCCCAATCTTCAGGATTATATTTTTTATCATTTTTATTTAATAAAATTTCTTTTTGTTCATCTTCAATAATTTTTAGTTTTTTCTTTTCATTATTTATTATTATATTTGTTAAATGTTGACTGTGAATTTGATTTGCCCTTTGAAACAAAGGAATATAATTTCCTTTTTTTTGAACAATATAATTTGACATAGTATTTAAACCTGGTGATTCTTTCATTAAATTTTCTTCTTCTTTATTTAATTTTTGTCTTTTAGCATCTAAAATTTTATTTTTATATTTTAAATGTTTAATTTCTCTATCATATATTTTCATTCTTTTCTTATTTTTCTTACTTTTTAAATTGTTTCTTATATCTGGAAAATAAGTTATATCAGTTTCTAAAATTTCTTCTTCTTCATTTTCAGGATTAATATATTCAATTTCATTAATTTCAATATTTTCTTCATTATTTTCTTTTGTTGTAAAAATTCCATTTGTTGTTATAAAATTATCATTATTTTCTTTTGTTGTTGAAATTGGTGTTATTGTTGTTATATTTTCATTTATTGAAAATTCTGATTTTTTCTTTTCTGTTAAATTATTTAATAAATTCTTTTCCTTCTTTGTTACATTTTTATTACTTTTTTTATCATCTTCTTCATTTATTATTATTTTATTTTCTTCATTCAGTGAATTATTACTTTCTTCTTCTTCTTCATTAATTTTATTTTCATTTTCTTTTTCTTCTGTTATTAAATTATTAAAATTAAATACATTTTTTTCTTCATTATCTGAATTATCATTATTATTTATATTATTAGTTTCAATATCATTCTTCTTTTTTTCTTCAGTATTTTCCTTTAAAACATCATTAAAAGAATTATTTTTTAGTTTAAGTAAATTTGAATCATTATTAACTAAATTATTAATAGTTTCAAGACTATTTCTATTATCATTATTTATATTATCATCTTTTTCATCTTCTGAAGTTTTATAATTTAAACTTAATCTTGCCATTTGATCAGCTAAAATTTGTAAATTATCAAAAGTTTTTTCTCTTTCAAATTCCATAAATTTATATTTCAAATTATTATATTTTATTTATTTAATATTTTTATATTAAAACAATAACTTATTACTTTATAAAAAAAATACGTATATTGATAATGAAAAACTTTTTTATTATTATTAGTTAAATTTAACATAACTGAAAATATAATAATATAAATATAAAAATGTATTTTAAAAATATTTACGGTTAAAAACTTCACAATAAAAAATTCAAATATTTATCTATTTTTATTTCATATTTTATTTTGAGTTTTATTTTGTTTAAAGTTTAAAAGAGAATATTTAATTAAAATATTAATCTGATAGATAAATAATTATAATTAAAATTTTTATGTTTTAATTTACTATTTTACATATTAAAAAATTTTTTTTATTTATTTAATTCTTTTTAAATTTAATATGGAAAAACAAAATAATAAATATGGTACTATTAAATATCATTTAATTCAAATATTAAAAAAATTCCCTAGATCAAAAATTGTTTTTTCATTAATAATAATAATTAAATTAATTCCTTTATTTATTGTATCTCATGATTGGAATATAAAGAAAAATTCAGGTATTTCATTTTGGATAAGAAAATTTACTTTTTCAGAAATAATTAATGATTTCAAAAATATTTATTTCTTATATACATTATTATATATTTATAGTTTTTTAACTTCAATTTCTATCATTTTATCTTTTTATCAAATTTTTTCTCATAAATATAATGATAATTATATTTGTTTTATTCAATATATATCTTTAATTGTAAATTATATGTTAACTTCTTATTTTTTATCAATTTTTATTGAAATTATTTTTGATGATAAAGGGAAAAAAGAATTTAATTCAATTTTATTTTATTTTTCTCTTCTTTTAATATGTTTTAATTTCTTTTATATTTGTTTTGTTGAAATTTTTTTTTCAAGTTTAATAATTCAAGAACCATTTTTTATTGATAATTATTCAAATTTCACAAATGTTTTAGGAAGAATAGATTTTACTTTTTTATTTATGACTCTTTTTCAAATTGTTGTTCAATTAGAATTTCATTTAAGTGATAATAATATCATAATAGTTAAAATCATTGTCAGAATATTCATTTGTATATTATATTTATATAATTTTATTTCTCATAATAATTATTATTATAGATATTATATTGAAATTATATTAAGATTTTATTATTCTTTAAATTTTTCTTCAATTTTAGTTGAATTTTTTGGTTTATTTGATTATTTTAAAAATAAAGTTTATATTTTACAAGAAGATAGAGCAATACTTTATATAAAATTATTTATAGAAATTTGTTTAAGTATTTTATTCACTAATATATTCTTTAGATTAGATTATAAATACATAAAAAAAAATGTAATAAAATTCAATTCAAAATCACCTGAATATTACACAATTCATATTATTAAAATGTTAAATATTATATATTATATGGACAGAAAAACAGATTTTAAAAATATTATGAATGAATTAAATATTTCTTTAAGAAATAGAGTTCATTCTCCAAAATGTAAAGAAGAAATTAAATGCTTTTATTGTCATGTTTATAATTCAGTTGAATTAAATAGAGAAATAAATGATTATATTGAATTATCAAAAAATAAAATTGATAATATTCCAGTTCATAAATTATTAGAAGAAAAATTTCCTATTTTTCAAAGTTTTTTAGTCAATGAACTTACTAATTATGAAAATATTCGTTATCAATGGAAGAATTATTTTACTGCTATTTCTATTATTATTATTTATTTTTATGTTTTTAAAAGTAATTTTATTAAATGTTTATATCTTATTGAAAAAATAAAAGGAATGAAAGAAAATAAAATTAATCTTTTCACTAAATTACAATTAGATATTATGCAAAGAAAAATAATTGAAAGTTATCAAAATGAGAAATATTTAGAAAAAAGAAAATTAGTTTATTTAACAAAAAATCAAAGAAAAAAAATAAAAAATACAGAAATCTTTACAGCCAATTTTAATTCAGTAAATAAATTAATATTAATAGAAAAGGATATAAAATATATATTAAATAAATATCGTTTAATAATGAAGAATTTTTATGAAGAAGAAATATCATTTAAAAAATATTCAGAATTAATAACAGATTTTTCAAATCAATTTAAAAACTATTTATATAGTTTAAATAAATTATTTAGTAGAACAAAATGTAGTATATTATATCCAATGACTAAAATAACAAGTTTTTTTGAATTTTTAACAAGTGAAATTCCTAGAGAATTAAATGGTCCAATAAGTAATTTTTTTTCAAATCAAGTTTCTTCTTTAATTCAAACTGAAAAAGAAGAATATATTTTTATTATTTATATTCAAATTATAAATCAAATACCAAAGTTAAAAATAAAATATATTTCTGATGATTTAAGAAGAAAATTAAGATATTCAAGAAGTGATTTTTCTAAAATTGATTTTACTGAATTATTTCAGAAAACATTTTATAAATCATATTATTATTTAATATTTAATTGTTTAGAAAAAGGAGTTGATTATTTAAAAATTCAAAATTTTTGTTTTCAAGATAAATATAAATATATTTGTATATTTGATTTTGATGGAATAATTTTATCTTCAGGAAAAGGACTTCAATTATATATAAGACTTAAAGATTCAAAAGAACAACAATTTGGTAATACAAATAGTAATCCAAGGAAAAGTAGTATAATGAAACAAAAATTTAAATCTCAAAATAATTTTTGTGGTTCTTGCTTTTTATTTGCAAATAAAAATGGGAAAATAATATCTATAAGTAAAGGATTTGAAGATTTCTTTTTTTTAAATACTACTGTTTTACATCAATATTCACTTAATGTTCTTGATCTGTTTAAAATTAATAAATTAATTCAAAGAGGTGTTTTTGAAATTAGTTTAATTTCTATTTTAAATAATATTGAAGAAATATTTATGAAAGAAATTGGTTTAATTTCAGAAGATGAATTTTCAAAAGTGATTGTAAAAATTAAAGATTTTAAAGAAACTCTTCAAACTGTTAAATTTAATTTTCAAATTCATGGTTCTTTTGAAGAAAGAATTTTAATAAAAGATAAAAGAAAACAAAAGAAATATTATATTTTTATTTTAAAATTAAATTTAGAAGAAATTTCTAAAAAAACAACAGAAAGTGGAATTTTAAAAATAGAAAAATTATTTGAGAATAAAATAAAATCTTCAACAACTTCTTCTTTAATAAGAGATGATTTATCATTTATTACTCATAATAATTTAGAAGATATGATGACTCCTCAAATTTTTGATAAACAATCTAATTATTTAATTTTAGTTAAAAAAATAAAACAAATTAATAAATTAGGAATTATAATCTTAAAGAAATTCTTTAATATAAATATCCAAAAAAATAATTTACAATTAGATAAAGATAAAAATTATAATAATAATAATCAAACAACAAATATAGATGATATAGAAATATTAAATTATTCAGAAATGTCAAAGAAAAAAATAATAGAGAAATCAAAAGTAAAAATAAAGAAATTTTCATGTTTCAGACAATATTTCCCATCATCACTATCAATAATCTTTTATATATCAATGATATATTTTCTTTCTGAAAATATTAAAAAGACTACATTTTTAAGAGAATATTTAACATCCTTTATAGAAGGAAATATGTATTATCAAACAGTATGTCAAATTCAATTAAAAGTAATGTTAATGTCTTTTGTTGCAAATGGTTTACAAGAAGAAAAAATTGATAATAATTATAATAATTATCAATTAAATTTAAGATATAATGATTATATTATTTATTATGGAAAATATAATGAATTTAAACTTCTAATAGGAAAGTTAGAGAAAATACAGAAAATAATTATAAATTAAGAAATTTTACTCTTCCTTCTTT
>JAJJLU010004176.1:0-17138 GCA_023807065.1 Isotricha intestinalis | reverse complement strand
AAAAATAGAAAAATATTCAGATAAAACATTTATTATAAAACAAGATGATGTAGGAGATTTATTTTACATAGTTAAATCAGGTAAAGTTGATATATATAAAGATAATAAATATATAAGAACAATAAATGAAAATGGTTCATTTGGTTTTAAAGCTTTATTTAATAAGAAATTAGAACTGCAAGTGCTATTTCAAATGGTAAAGTTGAATGTTATGCTTTAAGTGGAGAAGACTTTAAAAAAGTTTTAGAAGAAACTTTAAGACAATATTTAGAAAAAAAAATGATGTTAGAAGATGATGAAATTTCCCTTCAAGATTTAGAATTCATAAAAGAATTAGGAGTTGGAAGTTTTGGAAATGTAAGTTTAGTAAAATCAAGTAAAAATCATTATTTGTATGCAATAAAGGCAATGAATAGAGTTCAAATAGATTTAGAAAAATTACATAAAAATATAGAATTAGAAAGATCAATAATGTTAAAAGTAGATCATCCTTTCATAACAAAATTAGTAAAAACAATGAAAAATGATGGGTACATATTTTTTTTAATGGAATATAATTATGGAAAAGAATTATGGGATGTGATTCGTGATATAGGATTATTAAATAAGGAGCAAACTCAATTTTACGCAGCTTCAACAATGTTAGCAGTAGATTATCTTCATCAACGTCATTATGTTCATAGAGATATAAAGCCAGAAAATATAATGGTATTAGAAAATGGATATATTAAAGTAATAGATTTTGGAACTTGTAAAGAAATTATTGATAAAACAAATACTATTATTGGTACTCCACATTATATGGCTCCTGAAGCTATTTTAGGTGAAGGTTATACTTTTCAAGTTGATTTTTGGAGTATTGGAATTATGATGTTTGAATTTATGTGTGGATGTGTTCCCTTTGGTGATAATGTTGAAGATCCTATGGATGTTTATAAAATGATCATTCATTCTAATCTTAAATTTCCCACTTTTATTAAAGACAGAGATTTCTTAGATATTTGCAAAAAAATGCTTGCTAAGTTACCTATTGCAAGATTAGGAACTTTATTTCAAATTAAATCACATAATTTTTTCAAAGGATTTAATTTTGAAAATTTAAGTAATTTAACTATGGAACCTTGTTATAAACCTGATGTTCCTTCTCTTAATCCTGATATGCTTTTTGAAGAGGAAAGTTATATGGAACATACTAAAAAATTTAAGAAAGTTAATTTAAATAAATTAAAAGGTTTAGATCCGAAAATAAAGAAAGAATGTGATAAATGGTATGAAAATTTTTAATGTTATATACTTATAATTTATTCTATAGATAGTATAATGAGCCTTATTTTTTATTAACAGTATCTTAAACTAATGGAGTTTTTTTAATGATAATATATATGTATAAATTTTTATTTTTTAATTGTTTTTTTATATTTTTTTATTTAATTATTTCCTATTTCTTTTATATTATAAAATACAATTCTAATAAAAATGTATTTTGAAAATAACTTATTAAAAAGATTAATTAAAATTTTTTTTAATATAATTATTAATATTTTTAAATTAAATTATAAAATGAGTAATTTTCCAGTTCCAGAACCAGATAGAAGAACAAAAATAAATTCTCAAAGTAATTATATGGAAAATTCAAATTCATTAAAACAGTTTTTTAAAGATCAAAATGAGAACAATACCTCAATAGAAAAGTTAGATTTTGAAAAGCCAAACAACAACATGGAAATAGTGAAATTAAAGCATATAGAAGACATGCGTCAAAAAATATTAAACTATAAATTACTAAGTGAAAAAACGATGTTTTTAACATCAAATGCATCAAGTTTTTTTATAAATAAATGTAATATAATATTATTTGGTCCAAGTGGAAGTGGAAAATCATCTTTTATAAAATCAATGTATCGTTCATTATATAACAATTCATTTTTACCTCCTGATGCAATGAAAAAATTAATAATAAAAGATACATATCATAATGAAGGAACATTATTATTTAGTAAATTACATTTAAAAGAAGAAAATAATAATTCAAGTGGTTTTATTTTATGTGATACAAGAGGACATATAAAAATGAATGATAATGAAAAAGAACAATTTAAAATATTATTAGATGGTAATGTTAAAGATGATATTTTAATTGAACAAAGAAGTCAAAGAAATCCTTTAGCTTTATGGGAATTTTGGAAAAAAGATTCTGAATTATTTCCCACTGAAATTTTCAATGCTGAAGAACCTGGAATTGATTCTATTCCACATGCTATTGTTTTTGTATTTGATGGAAGTAATGATGAAGTTATTCAAAAAGAAGATGAAACTTTTTATAAGGAATTAGTTAATATTAGCAAAAGAAAAGGTTATGAAAATATTCATATTATTTTAACTAGAATTGATATTTTCGAAAAATTAATTTATGAAAGAAATAAATCTCTTCCTTCTACTGAAAGAAGCTCAAAAATTAATACTTTGAAAGATGAAAAAATAGAAAAAGTTATTGATGTTCTTGGTGTTAATAGAAGTAATGTTCATTTTATTGAAAATTATCATTCTGATGTTAAAGAAAATTCATTTGAAATTGATTATAGTTTACTTAAAACTATGTGTGATATTATTAATGCTTGTGAATTATATATATTGTATTATATGAATAAGAATGAATCTTGCTTTGCTACTTGCTTTGGAGGAAGATAATATTATTCAACATATGTTGAAATATTAATTAAAAAAATCTTTAATAAAAGTGTTTTTTGATTTTTTAATCAGTTTTTTCTTTCTGTTAAAATTCATTAATTAAACATTATAATTCAATTTTAATTTCATTATTTTTTAAATCACTAGATTAATAAAAAAATAAATGTTTAAAATTCAAAATTTTTAATATCTTAATAATCTTGAAAGAACAAATAGAAAAATATGAACTAATAAATATTAATTTATGGTTGATTAATTGTTTTAAAAAATAAATTTTTTAATCAAAAATCTTCATTTAAAAACTAAAAGGATAAATAAAAATATAAAAAAAATAAAATTAAACTTTACATATTGTTCTGAATTTTTAATATCTGAACAATCACCTTTACACCAAGAAACAGTGATATCTCCATTTCCAAGTGCATCTTTTAATCCATCAGTTGAAGTAACTTTTCCTAATTTTGTATATGAATAACTTGTTGAAAAAGTTTCATAAAATAATACTAAGTAATCATTTTGATATAATAAAATATCTCCTTCTTCTATTGTCCCTGGAGAATATATATTTGTTTTAAATGTCTCTTTAAATTGATAATATTTTTCATGAGAAATATCTCCTTTCATTTCTAATTTTAATGATAATTTTTCTTTTAGTTTATTTGCTGCATTGTTATCTTCTAATGTAAATGGAAATTTTTTTTCTCTAATTAATAAATAGTATTCTTCTGATAAAATTACAGTTATTAAAGTTAAAAAAATTATCATTTGTTTCATCATATTTTTTATTTATTTTATTGATCATTCATTTTATAATTTTAAATATAATGTTGTAAAAAATGAAGTTAGTTTTTAATGAGTTTATAAATGTTTTTGGTTTTGTTATTTAAATTTTTATTTTTAAATGAGAATTATTTTTATGGAATTATTTGCTTTTTTTAATTAAGAAAGTTAATTAAAGAATTTAATCAAAATAACCTTAAAGTAAAGAGATATTCTAAATAAATGTAATAATTCAATCCATATTATTTTTTTTATAAATGTAAGATTATTTTAAATATATAATAAATAAATATAATTGAAATTAATTAAATAAATTTATTATTTCTTATTTAAGAAAAAAAATAATTAAAAAAATTAACTTTAACATATGAGCATAGAAGAAGAAGATAATTCACTGAAAGAAAAAATTGCAGATTTTCTTAGAAAAAAGGTTTTAAAATATAAAAGTCTAAAAGATTTAAAAAAAACATATTGGAAAAAATGGTTAAAACTTTTATTTTATATTGAAAAAGATGAATTTTATTATTTAACAACAAAGAAAAAAACTTTAATTATAAAGAAAGATTATGGAAAAAAGATTATCGAAGAAAAAAGAGTAAAATTATTAAAATTAATTGAAAAGAAGATGAATAATAATAAAGAAATATTGAGTATATATTTAAATAAATGGAATAATAATAGAGAAATTGCAAATTTTAAGGATAAAATAAATTTTAAAGAAGAATCAGTAAAAATTTTTACTGATAAAGAAAGGACAATAAAAGAAGAAAGAATAGTAAAATTAATAAAAAATAGAATTGAAAATTATAAAAGTATAAAATCTATATTAAAAAAATATTGGTTAATATGGAATGAAAAAGATGATATTATAAATAGAGTAAAATGCAGAAAAACCTATAAAAAGACAATAAGATTTGGAAGAGGAAATAAACATGAAATTGAAGAAGATAGAAAAGAAAAGAAAAAAAATGCTGCTTTATTTCTTTTCAAATGTTATTTAGAAAATTGTGAATTTAAACAATATATTTTAAGAAAAATTCTTGAAAAATGGTCAGGTAAAAAATTTTATAATAATAATTGTGGTTTAAAAGAGAAAAAAACTTTAAAAAAATTATTAATAAATAATGATAGTGAAGATGAAAGTTTATCAGAAAGAAATGAAACACTAAGATTTATTATTGAAACAATTGAAGAAATTTATAAAATAAATTCCATTAAAAATTATTTATTAATTTGGAAAAATAAAATATATGAAATTAAAGAGATTATTAAAGAAAAAATTAGAAAATATTTATTGAAATATTTATTAAAACTTTCTCAAAAAAATCATGATTTATTGCATAAATATTTAATAAAATGGAAAGAAAAAAATCAGATTGTTCTTGAAATTAAAAAAAAACAAACGCTGATTTTAGTTTCTTTATTAAATAAGATTGATAATAAAATAATAGGAAAATTACATAATATTCTAATTGAATGGAAAAATAAGATTTTAAGAAAAATTGAAGAAGAACAAAATAACAAAAAGAAATTAGCTTTATTAAATTTGAATGTTAAAATAGAAGAAAAAAACAAAGAAAAAATAAGGTTTTATACTTTTAAATGGAAAAATATAATTGAATTAATTAAAAGAAACGAAATTTTAACAAATCTTCTTTCCAAAAAAGAAAATAAAAATAAATTAATAGAAAATTATTACTTAAAAAAATTGAAACAAATAATTCTAAAAATTAGAATTAAAGAATTTGTTGATATAAAAATTAAAGAATTAATCAACTTAAAAAAGTTAAAAAAAATATATGACAACAAAAACAATTATATCTCAAAAAGTTATTTTGATAAATGGTTAAAGATAATATATTTGATTAATGATAGAGAAGTAAAAAATATAATAAGAAATAGTTTAATTATTTTAATAAATAAAAGAGAAATAAATGAAAACAAAATACTAAAAAATAATATATTTAAATGGAATGAATTAATAAAAAATATGATTAATAAGGAAAAATCCATTAAAAAAAAAAATTATTTAGTTCATCAAATTCAAAAAAAAAAAGAAGTTAAAAAGGTTCTTTTAATTTCAATAATAAATAAATGGAATAATATATGTAGTTTAATGATGGAAAAAGAAAAAATAGAACAAAAACTAAAAGAATTTTTATTAAAATTTATAAATAAAATAAATAAAGAAATACAAAAAATTTTGAAAAATATTGTATATAATTGGATAATAAATTCTAAGAAAATAAAAGATAAATTAGAGAAAGAAAAAAGGGAAAATGGTTTAATTAATATAATAATTAGAAAAGAAAATAAATTAAAAGAAATAATTAAATTCTATTTATTTTCTTGGAAAGATAAAATAATTTCTGAAAAAAATAAAAAATTGAATAATAATAAAAGAGAAAATTTATTATCCTTGATAAAAAACAAAGAAAGTAAAACTTTAATATTAATAAGAAAATATTTAAATAAATGGATCTCCAAAAAAATAAAGGAAATAAAAATAATAAATATAATAAAAAGAAAATCAGTAAGTATAAAAACAATAAATGAAGATTTAAAATTATATTTTAATATATGGAAAAATAAAAAGAATTCTTTTCCTTATAAAATAATCCAATTCAAAAATTTAAACAAAAAAACAGAAAGTAAAATAATAACATTAAATAAAAAAAGTAATTCGCAAAATAAATTAATAAAAGAATTAAATAATAATTCAAATAAAGATTTAATAAATAATAAAAATAAACAACTTTATATTAAACCTCCAAAACCAAAATTTTCAAAATGTTTTTATAAAAAGGGAAATAATAAAAAATCACATTTAAATAGAAATAATTCAATTAAATTGAATGAAAGAAAAGATATAATTAAATCAAATTATTTTTCTTATATAAATAATTCTAATAAAAAATTTAGAAATAATAATTCAAAGGAAGTTGAAAAAAAAAATAAATCACTTCTTGATAGTTTTAATAAATCTTTGGGAAATAATAAAAACAATAAAGTTATAAAAAATATAAGTTATAATCAATTTCCCAAATTTAATGGTGAATTAGTAGAAAAAGGAAATGAAGATTTATTTTCTAATCAAATTCTTTCTTTAAGAAGCAAGAACATTAATATTAAAGAAAAGATTAAAAAAAAATTTATGAGAAAAAGTGAAAGTGATTTAAATATTATAAATAAATCACAAATTAAAATTTGTTTTAATGAAGAAAAAGCAACAATAAAAAATTTAAATAGTAATATTTTAGGTAATCAAATAATTCAAGTTTCAAAAGATAATTCAAAATTACTTTCTCAAAATTTATTGTTATTAAATAATAATGAAAAGTTTTTAAAAGGTTATTTAATTAATTTAAAATGTCAAAAAAAATATTTAGCTTCTATGAAAATATTAATGTTTTATAATATATTAAATAATAGAAAAATAACTCAATTAGAATTTTTTTTAAGAAAATGGAATAAAATAAGTAGTAAAGAAAAAAAGCATAAATTTAGAAATAGATTTTTAATATATAGAAAAGGAAATTGCCATTTTTGTTATTGTAATAATTTTTTTCATTCTCAAAATTGTTTATGTATTAATTATTGTAATAATTGTAAATGGAATAATATTTTAAGATTATTGAAAAATATTATTTTCAGTCAAACTGAAAATTATAATCCTAAAAAATATTATTTTTTATTGTGGAAATCAAAAATAAATTATTAATAATTATTTATAATTATTAATATAATTTTTAAATTTATATTATAAAAAAATTAAAATGATTATCTGGAAAATTATCTAATAATATACAAAAATAATACAATAAACAATATAAAATATTATAAATTAAAACAATTAATAATTACTTTCTGTTATTTAAGATTAATTCCTTATATAAAATCTTTTTTAAAATATTGAAAAAAACTAAAAATAATTATTTTGAATAACATTATAGAAAAAAAACTAAATGGAAGAGAAGAAAAATACAATATCAGAGAATAAAGTAAACAGAGCTCGTAGAATTCATCCATTTATATCTTTAAAATCTAATTCATTAAATAAGCCTGGAAAAATACTTTTAGCAGAAAGACATAGAGATGCAAATCGTCCTTTACATAAAATAAAGCATTTTACATCAAAAGTAAAATTTTGTAATTGTTGTAATCTTCCACAAGAAACAAAAGGAATAATAGAAAAATTTCATTACTGTGATTCAATAGAAAAATTTGCTGAATGTGGAATAGGAACTTATTTATATTTCTATTATTTTCAATATGCAATATTAATATTAACAATTACATTGTTTATGTCTTCAATTCCTACTCTAATATTAAATGAACATTATACAAGAGGTTTAAATAATATTTGTAATAATTATTATGATAAATATTCTAATGTAGATTTATATCCTAAATGTAAAAAATATGTTTCTCATGGAAAAGGAAGTGGATATTATAATAATGAAACGGATTGGGTTTTAAGATATAGTTCCGACACTATTAAAAATTATAGATTAGTTTTTAAAGATTTTACGCAAAATAAAGAAGTAGATAATGTCTTAGTTAATTATTCTTTACTTCATTTTTTTACTTTAGTCACTTTATTTGTTGTTAATATTGTTTATATTATTATAATTAAAACTAAAGGAGAACAAGTTAATTTGATGAATACTACTCCTAAAGATTATACTCTTCTTTGTACTAATTTACATAATGCTATTGATTCTTTTAATAAATATAAAAATGTTTCTCTTTTTGATGATGAAGAAATTAAAGATAAAAATGAAATTGAAAAATTTATTTATTTTCTTAAAAAAGTTATTTTACCTAAAAATAATGAAAATTTAAATATTGAAGAAATTAATATATGTTATAAATTAAATAAATTTATGAAAATTCAAGGAAAAATTAATGATATAAATGATAAAATATTTCAAATTGAGCATAATCCAAGTCAAATAAAAAAAAATGAAAATCATAAAACTTTAGAAGAAAAGAATTATTATAAAGGATATTTATGTTGTCAGCGAAAAATTTCATATTTAAAATTACAAATAAAAAGAAAAGAATTAGAAGATGAATTAGAATTTTTATTAAAAGATAAAATAATGACATCAAAAGAAAATTTTGCAGGATGTATATTTATAACTTTTCCAACAATAAAGGAAAAAGAGAATTATTATAATGAATTTCCTCATTCATTTTTAGAAAAATGTATTGAATTTATAAAAGAATTAAAATATAGAATTTGTTGTTGTTTTATATATAGAGAAAAATTAGAGAATTTTCATAGAAGGAAAAAATTAAAAGTTTCTTTTGCTCCAGACCCAGAAGAATTAATATGGGAAAATATGGAATTTACCTTAATTTCAAAAATAAAAAGAAGTTTAATAATATATATAATTTCATTGTTATTAATTGGAGTAAGTTTTGGAATAATACTTTATTTAAATTATTTACAACAATCATCAGAACTTCATGAATGGGCCATTAATACTTTTATGAAATTTGGTATTTCATTAGTTATTACTGGAGTTATAAGTGGTTTAAATTTTGTTTTTTTTTTACTATTAAATTATTTAACTACTTTAGAAAGACAAAGAACAAAAACAGATTATTATTTATCATATTCTGTCAAATTAACAATATTTACTTTTATTAATACTGGAGTTATTCCTATAATTTCTAATTATATGCAAAATGGATGGGGGAAAAATGATAATTTATTAAATAATACTTTAATGTTATTTTTAATTAATTCCACTGTAACTCCTTTTATGTGGACTTTTAATATTGGATATATTATTAAAAAAATTAGAATTTATTTTATTGAAAAAAAATTTTCATTTAAATCTTTAAATATATCTCAAAAAGAATTAAATAAAATATATGAATTACCTAATATGGATATTTCTGCAAAATATTCTTATATTGCAAAAACTATATTAATGACTTTTTTATATATTCCAATTTTTCCTTTAGGTGTCCCTATTTCATTATTTGGTTTTGTTTTAGGTTATTTACTTGAAAAATATAATTTTACTCATATATATAAAAGACCTGAAATGCTAAATGAATCAATTTGCTTTTTTTATATTTCCAATTTTAATGTTTTTCTTTTCTGTTTTTCTATTGGAATTTGGATGTTTATGAGTGAAAATTTTAGAACTCAAATTTGGTCTTTAATTGATATTATTTTATTTGGAGTTTTATGCATTATTCCTTATAGACTTATTTTAAGATATAATTTTTTAGGAATAACTGAAGCTGAAATTAATCAGAAACAATATAAAGATGTTTATTTTGAGTTTTTTAATGATTATGAAAGGCAAAATCCAATGACTAAAAAAATTGGTTTAAAAAAATATCTAACTAAATTAAAAGAAGAAGGAAAAATAACTAAAGAAATATATGAAATTGGAATGGAAAATATTGAGAATTTAAATCTTATACAAATGTATTATAAAAATTATAATAAAAAATTTTCAAAACCAAAAACAACATTTTATCCTAATTTAAAATTACCAATAAAAAATAAAAATGAAAATAAACAATTAAAAAATTATTTAGAAAAATATCGTAGATTTAGTAGCGAAGCAATAACTAAATATGATGTACAAATATTACAAGCATTTGGAAATAATTTAACAAATAAAGATAATAATTCAGAAGGAAAAAGTAAAAATGAATTTAATGTGAGTGATGATAGTAATGAACATAATGTTGTTTATAATTTCTATAATCCATTCTTTAGAAATTTAGGTTTAGGAGATTATGTTTATGAAAATTATAGACTTGAAACGAGTAGAGATGAAAAAGAAAACGAAGGAAATTCATTAGAAATTGAAATGAAAAATCAAGATAATAATACAATTTATGATGATATTGATTATAATAATAATAATCATAATAATTATATAATAAATAGTGCTTCAAATATATCAAATAGTTCTAATCAATTTAATAAAGATAATTGTAGTGAAGAAGATAATGAACCTATACCAAATTTTGTTAGACTTTCTGTTACTCCTAAATTATTTGAAAAGGAAAAAAACAAAGATTAATAATAAAAATTCTTTATATCAATTTTTAGTGTGTTATAAAATATATCAATTATAAATAAAAAAGTAAGTATTAAATTAAATAGAAAATTATAATTATAAAAGACTTTAAAAATTATTACTTATTTTTATAAAATAATATTTAATATTGTTAAAGACAAAATGTCTTCCTTATCATCAGCAACAATAAATTTTGAGCCTCTTATTCCAAATGAATTGAATTTAAAAGAACAGAAAGTTAAAATGGATACTTTTGAAATAGAAAATCCCAAAACAAATTATACTTCAATAGCAATAAATAGTTATTCAAAAATCACAGAAGAAAAAGAATCAGAAATAATATATCCAGCAAATTGCCTTTCTTCAATGTTTTATCATTGGGTTTTTTCTGTACTTTGGAAAGCAAGAAAAAAAACAATAAAACCACATGATTTGGGAAAAATTTCTTCGTCATTGAATGCAAAAGAATTTTTAAATCAAATAAAACCAAAATGGTATGGCAAATATCAATTTTCTTCAAAATATGGTTTATTTAAAGCTGTATTTCAAGCAAATAAATGTAATATAATTTATATTTGTTTTTTAATTATTGTTGAATCAACTTTAGATTTATCTGTGATTACTTTTTTTAGACAAATTCTTATTGTTTTTCAAGGAAAAGGAGATGAAGAACCTATGATGTCTTTAGGTTATTTAATCACTATTATGTTATTTGCTAAATTTTGTATTATTTTCCTTTTTAGAAAATCAGATTTTCAAATTGATTATATTGGAACTTTAGCAAGTGTTCAATTAGATTGTTTAATTTATGATAAAGTCTTAAAAGCTGCTCAATATAATAATAATACTAGTGAAGGAGAATTAGTTAATTTTGTCCAAATTGATAGTGAAAAATTCTGTGAATTTTTAACTGATAGTCCTAGTACTTTAATTGTTCCTTTTCAATTAGTTTTTTATATTTATTTATTGTTTAAGTATTTTGGACCTGCTTTTATTTCTGGATTTTTGGTTTTGGTTGTTTTATTAATTATTAATGCTTACATCCAGAAAAAAAGAATGGATATACAAAAACAATATATGGAAGCTAAGGATGAAAGAATGAAAACTACTGCTCAAACTTTTAATATTATTAAAACTATTAAATTATATTCTTGGGAACAAATATTTATTGAGAAAATAGGAGAAAAAAGAGAAGAAGAAATGAAATTATTTACAAAAATGGTAAATTATGATATTGTATTAAATTTAATTTATTGGGGTGCAAATATATTATTATCATTAGTTTCTATAATTACATATAATTTATTTCATGAGCAAATGGATACTGCTAATATGTTAACATCAATATATATTTTTGATTCTCTTGCAGATCCATTATATTTAATTCCAGAATTTATAACAGGATTAACAGAATCATTTGTAAGTTTAAAAAGGATTGAAAGATTTTTAGGAACTAAAGATAATGATAATTCTCAAGTTGAAAGAATAGACACATCAAAAAACGCAGTATCAATAGAAAATATAGATTTTGGAATAGAAAAAGAAGATTCATTAGAACCAATAATTTTATTAAAAAATATTAATCTAACAGTTCAAAAAGGAGAATTAATTGGAGTGGTAGGTGAAGTAGGTTCTGGAAAATCATGTTTATTAAATGCAATATTAAATAATTTATCAGTATATTCAAAATATCCAAATAAAAACATAAAAACAGGCGGAATTATAGGTTATGTAAGACAAAATCCATGGATATTAAATGATACAGTTAGAAATAATATTTTGTTCTTTAAAGAAATGGATGAAGAAAAATATAGTAAAGTAATAGATTTATGTGAATTAAATCAAGATATTAAATTATTAAGTGGAGGAGATATGACTGAAATAGGAGAAAAAGGAGCAAATTTATCTGGAGGACAAAAAGCTCGTTTAGCTTTAGCAAGATGTTTATATAGTGATGCTGATATATTCTTATTTGATGATCCTTTAAGTGCTTTAGATGCTTATGTTGGAATGAATATTTTTAATAATGTCATTTTAGATTATTTAAAAGGAAAAACTATTATTGTTGTTACTCATGCTTTGCAATATATTTCTCATATGGATAAAATTATTTATATGAAGAATGGAGAAATTAATTGGTATGGACCTTCTTCTCAATTAAAAAGTCAAACTTTTTTCAAAGAATTTACTAAAAATATTGAAAATACAAAAGAAGGAGAAAATGGAGGTGAAGAAAATGAACATAAAAAAGTTAAAGTAACTAATAGTTTAGATACAACTGATAATGAAATTATAAGAATTACAAAAGATGAAGAACAAAAAGAAGGTTCTATTAGTCTTCACACTTGGATAATATTCTTTTTATATTCAGGAGGAGTTATGTTTTTGATATATACAATATTTACTAATGTAGCTTGGAAAGGATGTGAAATTATCGGAGATTATTTCTTAACTTATTGGACTTCAAAAGAAAATTTAACTAGATCAGAAAATAATAAATGTTTATTAATTTATACTTCAATTTCAATTTTTGGTTTTTCTTTTATTTCATGGAGAGCCTGTTTGATGCAATGGGGAAAGATAAAATATAATAGAAAAATGCATGATGAATTATTACATAAATTAATTAAGGCTCCTGTAAATTTATTTCATCATACAATTCCAAGAGGACAAATATTAATTCGTTTAAGTAAAGATTTGGAAAATTCAACTAGATTAAATGCATATCCTCAGGAACTTTAAGATTAATATTTCAATTATTTGGCTGTTTTGTAGTATGTTGTATTTTTACTATTTATTCATTAATAATAATTCCATTTATAATGAATGTTTTTAGAAGTTGAAATTGTTAAATTTTATTTACATGGGGGAAGAGATTTAAATAGGTTAGAACGAGCCATTCGTTCACCTATGATTTCAGTATTTAGTATATTTAGTGAAACAATTCCAGGAGTTCCTACAATTCGAGTTTATGATATTGAAGATAAATTCAGAGATAAATTTTATAAAAGAATAAATATTTCTTCAAAGTAAGATTATATCAAGCTGGAGGAGACGCTTGGTTTGGAGTTAGATTAGATTTAATATCATTTATTTTATTATTATTTGTATTATTGTTTAGTTTAGCTTTCAGAGATACAGTTTCAAGTCAAGCAATTGGATTATTATTAACTTATTCAATGAAATTAATAGATTATTTATATGGAATTATGGAAAGATTTACCACTTTGGAAAAATTATTAACTTCAGTAGAAAGATGTGAATCTTTTACTAAAATAGTTCAAGAAGGAACTCCATTTGAAGATAAATCTTTAAGAGGTAAAAAAGTCATTCATAGTGGAAAAGTTAATTTCATAAATTATTCTGTCAAATATCGTCCTAATACTCCTTTAGTACTTAAAAATTTAAATATAGAAATTAAACCAATGGAAAAAATAGGAGTTGTAGGAAGAACTGGAAGTGGAAAATCAACTTTATGTTTATGTTTATTTAGAATATTAGAAGCAACAGAAGGTAAAATTACAATAGATGATGTTGATATTAGTACTATTAATTTAGAAGAATTAAGAGATAGTATTACTGTTATTCCACAAGAACCAACTTTAATTGAAGGTTCTTTAAGAGAAAATATTGATCCTGGGAAAAGATATTCAGATTTAGAAATTGAAAATGCTATGATTGAAGTTGGTTTGGAAGATGCTCTAAGAGAAAAAACTTTAAATTACAAAATAGTTGAAGATGGTATTAATTTGTCTATTGGTGAAAAACAATTAATTTGTATTGCAAGAGCACTATTAAGAAAAAGTAAAGTTGTTTTAATGGATGAAGCCACTGCAAGTATTGATTATAAAACAGAGACTTTAATTCAAAAATCAATTGAAAAAGTATTGAAACATTCTACTGTTATAACAATAGCACACAGAATTAAAACTATTATTAATTATGATAGAATTTTAGTATTGGCATATGGAGAATTAATTGAATTTGATACTCCTCAAAATTTATTGAAAGATAAAAAAGGATTGTTTAGTGAATTATATAGAGAATCAGCTATTTAAAAAAAATTTTAACAAATGATATAATTATTAGGCATAGTTATTATTAGCTCAAACAAATCTTATAAATATAATATTAATATTTTTTATTAAGAATAAATTAAATAACTGAATTATTTAAAAATAAAAAAAAATTAAATAAATTTAATATTTAGGAGCAATTTCTGACAAAAATTCATTATAAGAAATTAATCCATCTTTATTTTTATCTAAAATTTCCATTAATAAAGCAATTTCAGAAGGCTGAAGAAATTTCCCATTTTCACTCATAAAACCAACAATATCATCTTTTGTAATTCCATTAGCATAATTTTTCTTAATTAAATTATAAAAATCATACCCTGAAAATCCTTTATTAGAAAATAACCAAATTCTACAATTATTGATTTCTTTATTTGTATCTATCATTGATTGAAATAATCTAAATAAAATTCTTTTGGTGTCATAAGAAAATCCCATAAAATAAGAAGGTGGATATCTTTGACTCACAACTTTAGCTAAATTATATTTTTTTGGTAAAATCATATCACAAAATTCATTATAATTTAATTTATTGTCTTTGTTCTTATCATATCTATCATAAATGTTATTAATATCTGTTGGGCTTGGACATAGACCTAATTCAATTAAAGTTTGTTTCATATCAACATTTGAAATACAATTCATGTTACTTTTATCAAAAAAATCAAACAAATCTGTTAAATTAACATCTGTACAAAGAGATAGTGAATCTTTATGTCCTTCAATAATATTATTTTGCTTTACTAAATTTTCTAATAAACAACTTAAATTAGTTTTATTTGAATCAAAAGGGCAATAACAGTTACATGGATTTGGACAATGACATCTATTACAAACTTTTAAAGGAATTTGATCAGTTAAATAATTATTATTATCTTTAAATTGATCATTTATTTTCTCTTGAGTTAATACTTCACTTCTATTATCTAAATATAATGGATCTCTTATAAAAAAAGAATTAACAACTTTATTTGAAATATCTCTTGGTATATTTTCATTCATTTTATTTTCAATTGGTTCGTTCATTGATTGAATTTTTTGCATATAATAACTTTTATATTGAGGGGGTTCTCTTTTATTTATCTTTTTAGTATAATCAAAATCAATTTGATTTACTGGAGGTTCATTATTTACAATAATAGGTTGATTTGATTTATTTAATGTTGAAGAAAAAGTTGGATTTTCTTGATTTTCTTCTTTCTTAATTATAAATTGTTTATCCATTGAATAATCATTTGATAAAGGTGATAGAGTAAATTTATTTGTTATACCTCGACACGGTTGATTTGTATTTATCTCAGAATTTAAATAATTATCATTGATATTATTATTATTTAAAGGGTTAATATTTGAATATTTTAATTTATTTGAATATAAAGAATTTTTCAATTCTTCATTAAGAGGAGGAATTTCATAATTTTCATCTTTAAATTGAATATCATCAATAGTATAATTTTTACTCCTTTCTTGCTCTGGTTTTATATCTTTTGAAGTATAATTTTCCCTATAAGGAAAGAAAATTTCCAAAAATTCTTGATAAGAAATTTGACCATCATTATCAGCATCTATTCTATATAAAAGTATATCTAAATCATTATCATCTAATTCAAGATTATTATCTTCTAAAAATACCCCTAAATTTTCTTTAGTAATATATTTTTCATCTTTAACAATTTCAAGAAAAGTTTCATAAGTAGTAAAATCTTTTTGCTTTTTTAATTCATCTGCAATTTTATATAAATCTTTAATTAAATTAAATTCATTAATAATTATTTCTTGAAAAATTTTTTCAGAAGAAGAATCAATTTCATTATTTTCATTTTCTTGAGGTTCTTTTGAAATAATATCATTTTGAAGTTTATCATCCTTTTTAGGTGAAATAATACCTAAAAATTCTTTATAATCGATTGAAAAATCTTCGTCTTTGTCAAAGTTATGAATAAATCTTCTTAAACATTGTTCTTCAAATTCAATGTTATTTTTATTTAAATAATTTCTCAAATCATTTAAAGTTAAATAACTTTTAAGATTAATATCAATAGAATCAAATAAATTTTTAGGAAGAAAATGTTTATTATTACATAAAGATTTTCTTAATTCTTCAATTTCATTATCATGATTTTTAATAGTAGAAAAGTATTTAATTAGAATATCTTTAGAAGAATTATCTTTCATTTATTATAGATAAAAAAATAATATTATAAAAAATATGAAAAAAAATAAAATAAAATAAAATAAAATATAACAACGAAGAATTAAGTAAAAAAATATTGTAAATTAAGATGCTCTCAAAAGATAAATGAAAGAAAAATATGTGGATGAAAAAAGATTAGGGAGATAAACAGGTAAAAATTGAGAGATAAAATATATAGATATAGATAATAAGGAGTGCCATATGTACAATTGCGAATGCTTTTTTTGTTAAGAATTTTATTTAGATTATTTCAATCAATGATAGATACAAAGAAAGAAATCAATAATTGTAGAATTTGGTTATTTTCTAATAAAGGATTTTCAGGGTATGATTTTTATAATT
>JAJJLU010004175.1:0-17139 GCA_023807065.1 Isotricha intestinalis | reverse complement strand
TTTTATATTTAATGTATTTTAATTATATTTCAGTTTTATTTTTTTTATTTTCATTTAAAAAAATTTTTATTGATAAAAAATATAAGTTATAGAAAAAAAATGGAAATTTCACAACAAAAAAACGAACAAAAATTATAAAATTCTTTTAAAAAAGAAAAAAACAAAAAAAATAATTAAAACCCATTTCTTCCTTTTTCCAAAAAAAAATCATAATATCATAATATAAAAATCCTTAAAACAAAAAAAAAAATCAAAAAAAGAAACTCAAACAATTAAAAAAAAAATAAAAAAAATTATTATAAAAACAATATAAAAAAAGACATTTGAAAAAAAAATCTATATTTTCAATATAAAAAAACATTTAAAAAAACAATTAAATAACCGAAAAAAAAACATAAAAAACACATAACAAAAATGTCTGAAGGAAATATTACCCCTTCAAAAAATGAAGAACAAAACCTTCTTCCCAACTCAGAAGAGAAACATCAAACATTTTCTGAACAAAAACCTCCAACAAAAGGTACTGAAGCAAAAACATCTTCAAACTTTTCAATAGACGTCTCAACACTTGAGGAATTAATGGGATTTTATAAAGAGAGAGGAAGTGATTACTTAGATTTAAAATTTTTTGAAGAAAATGGAGGAACAAATTACCTTCTCAATGAATTAAAGACAGATTCACATATGGGTGTATCAGATATAAGTCACAGGGAGGAAGAGTTCGGTTCAAACAAAGTCTTTGTAGAACCAGTTCCTCCTTTCTGTTCTTATGTATTAGAAGCTCTAGAAGATATGATGCTAAGGATACTTATAGTAGCTGCTGTGGTCTCCATTATCCTCGGATGTACTCTCAGTGATGATCCTAGTACTGATTGGATTGATGGTGTCTCCATCATTGTCGCTGTTATTGTCGTCACCCTTGTTAGTTCTATTACTAATTGGAAGAAAGAAACTAAATTTCATGAATTAAATGAAATCCAAGCTGAAGGAACAAAATATAAAGTTATTCGAAATGGAGAACCTTTCGATTTTATAAGTGATGATTTATTAGTAGGAGATTTAATAATGGTTAATTATGGTGATATTATGCCAGCTGATTTATTCCTTATTGAAGGTAATGGTATTAAAATGGATGAAAGTGCCTTAACTGGAGAAAGTGATGCAATGAAAAAAGAATCATATGAAAAATGTGCTGAAATTAAAAATTCTGGAAAAGGAAGCGTTCCTAGTCCTCTTATTTTAAGTGGCACTAATTGTATTGAAGGTTCTGGGAAAGCTATTGTTTTAGCAGTTGGAGATCATAGTCAAAAAGGTATTATTAGAAGAACTGTTGATAATGCTCAAGAAAATAATAAAACTCCACTTGAAGAAAAATTAGATAAAATTGCTGAAATGATTGGTTGGTTTGGTTTAGTTGCTGGTATTGTTACTTTAATCGCTCTTTTCATTCGATTTGGAATTTCATTTTCAAAAGAAAAAAAAGAATATAAAAAAGATTCATCAATGGAAAGTTTAATCACTTCTTTCGTCCAATTAAATCCTTCTCAAGCTTCAAATGAAGAAATTTCAGCATATGTAAATAATGAATTAACAAATCCAAATTCAATGATAGCTAAAAAGATTTTAGATATTGTAATATTATGTGTTTCTATTATTGTCGTTGCTATTCCTGAAGGATTACCTCTTGCAGTTACTTTAAGTTTAGCTTTTTCAATTAAGAAAATGATGGATCTTAATAATTTAGTTAGAAAAATGCATGCTTGTGAAACTATGGGAGGTGCTAATTATATTTGCACTGATAAAACTGGAACACTTACTAAAAATGAAATGAGTGTTTTTCAAGTTTTAACTGGAGCCAAGACAAAATGTGAATTAAAACAAAATTTAGAAGTCGCTGGAGTTGGAAATGTTGATTCTAAAAAAAAAGGAAATACTGATGAAGTTGTTCAAATCAGAGAAGATCATACTACTTTATTTGAAAATGAAAAATATTGGGAAATCATTAAAGTTGCAATTGCACTTAATATAGAAGGTCAAATAAAAAAATTAGATAAACCAAATATAAATGGTGATATGGAAATATGTGAAACAAAAAATAAAACGGATAAAGCGTTTATAGATTTCTTATATAGATATAAATCTCCAATAAGTATAGAAAGAGAAAAATTTTTATCATCAGATGGAAATTTTAAGCAATTTCCTTTTGATTCAAAAAGAAAAAGAATGACGACTTTCGTGAAAAATCCATCCTTTCCAACAGGATATCGTCTCTTTTCAAAAGGAGGAGCTGAGAACGCAACTCGATATTGTAAATCATATTTAGATCCCAAAACAGGAAATATAGAACCATTAAAAGATGAAAATTCAACATTTATAATAGATACAATAGAAGATTTTAATAAAGATAAATTACGTTCATTATATATATGTTATCGTGATATAACAGAAGAAGAATATAATAATTGTGAAAATGAAGATCCAAATGGAAATTTAATTGATCAAAAGGATTTAGTCTTTGTTGCAGTATTTGGAATAAGAGATTCATTACGTGATGGAGTAAAAGAAGCAGTAAAAAAATGTCATGAAGCTCAAGTAAATGTAATAATGGTAACAGGAGATAATATAGTAACAGCTACAGCAATAGCAAAAGATTGTAATATATTAGGTGAAGAAGTTGATTTGAAAAATTTAACTCCAAAAGATATTGAAGAAGAACCAGAACAAATGAATGATCCAAATAAAAAAGATGAACATATTAAATCTTTATTAGAAAATCAACCCAAGGCACTTACTGGAAATTCATTTTATAATGCAGTTGGTGGATTAATATGTTTTATATGTAAAAAAGAAACAAATGCATGTAAATGTCCAAAAACAGTAGCAGAAGCAAAGCAAATTGCAGAAAAAAACGGAACTAAACCTGATCCAGTAAAAAAAGATGTTATTCAAGACATGGATGCTTTTGTAAAACTCACTCAAAATTTATGTGTTATGGCTCGTAGTCAACCAATTCATAAATATGCACTTGTTCTTGGATTAAGATCACTTCATAATGTCGTTGCTGTTACTGGTGATGGAACCAATGATGCTCCTGCTTTAAGTAAAAGTGATGTGGGTTTCGCTATGTTTGCAGGAACAGATATTGCAAAAGAAGCAAGTGATATTGTTATTATTGATAATAATTTCTCTTCTATTGTTGTCGCTATTATTTACGGAAGAAATATTTATGATAATATTAGGAAATTTCTACAATTTCAATTAACTGTTAATTTCTGTGCTTGTATACTTGTTTTTATTTGTGCTTGTGTTGGAAATGAAACTCCATTAACTTCCATTCAAATGCTTTGGGTTAATTTAATTATGGATTCTTTAGGAAGTTTAGCTTTGGCAACAGAACCACCTTATGATGAACTTCTTCAAAGAGCTCCAACAAAAAGGAATGAACATATAATTAATGGTAGAATGTGGAAACATATATCAATTCAAGCATTATGTGAATTAATACTTTTATTGGTATTATATTTAGTAGCACCGAAATTTATTAAAGAACAAAATTATGTTAGATTAGCTGAGAATCAAATTATTAATTATTGTTATAAACAGCTTCCTGGAAAAGGAAAATTAGATCATATTATTTATGGTACTTCAAGTAAATGGTCTTCAAGTGTTAAATTAAAAGGAAATGAAGAATCCTGTGGTAAATATGCAGAAAGACAAGATTTAAGTGTTGCTTTTAAAGAATATCAAAATTCAAATGGAAGTACAGTTCATATGACAATTATATTTAATGTATTTGTATATTATACTTTATTTAATCAAATTAATTGTAGAGTTTTAGACGATTCATTTAATATTTTAGTTAGAATAACTAGATCAATATTATTTGTTGTTATTGCTCTTTTTGAAATGGCACTTCAAGTTGTGTTGATTACATTTGGAAATACTGTTTTTCATTGTGTTGAAAATGGATTGACTGGTACTCAATGGGGAATTTCTTTTGGTTTTGGAGCTGTTACTTTTGTTGTTAGTATAATTTGTAAGTTAATTCCTCTTGAAATTCTCATTGATAAACGTTTAGGAACAGTTGAAGATTCAAATGAGGATGATGAAGGTGATGATGATAATAATATTGGAGATGTTGATGTAAATAAAGTTCAAAGTGAAAGAGATGATGAAAATAAGGAGTATTTGAAAATGAATGATAATGAAAATCAGAAATAAGTTATAAAATGGTTATTTTTTTTGGTTTTGTTTGAATATACAATAAATTATTTACGTTTTCCTTTTATTTTTATTTTTTAAGTTATTGTTTTTTTGATTAAAAATAAGATATTTTTTATATTATTCTTTGAAATGATTTGCTTTTGTTAAGAAATTGTTTATTAATGAAATAGATTATATATAATATAATCGTAATAAATATATTATAAATACCAAGAATTTTTAGTTTTTTGAATATAGAAGTTCATTTAATTAATTGAAAATTAAAAGAAAAATAAATAAAATAAAATCTAAAAAATTAATATTCAAATATCAAATAATAATTAAAAAGTCAAAAATTAAAAACTTAAAGTTAGTCAAAGGAATTTTCTAAAGAATTATCATCAATTTTTTCACTAAAAATATCACTATCATCATCACTTATTTTTCTTCTCATAATAGAATTAAACATATCTTCTTGTGCAAAACTAATCATAATTGCTTTAAATTGTTCAAAATTAATTACTTGATTTCCATTACTTAAAAATTCATTTTTTAATTCATTAATCGTATTAATATCAATATCACTTTTTAATCCAAAAAATTTTAGAATTTCATTAAAAGAAATAAATCCATTTTTATTTAAATCAAAAAAATTAAAAGCAGCATTCAAATTTAAATTAGTAAATAAACTTTCTTTTGGAATAACAACTCTAATAAATTCTTCATATTCAATATTACCACTATTATTAAAATCAATAGATTCAATTATTTTATCTAATTCATCTAATTCAATATTAATTCCTTCATTTTGATAAACTTTATATAATTCATCTTTTGATAATTTTCCATCAAAATTTAAATCAAATTTATAGAAAATTTTCTTTAATTTTTTCAAATAATATTTTTGAGCAAAATTATGAGATAAAAAAGAAAGAACAATTTGATAAAATTTTGAATGTTTAGTAAAAGAAAAATTCCTAATTGAAAATAAAATATTTTTACAATTTATTTGTTTATAAAATAAATTATATGTTTCTGATTTAAAAAAAGGATGTTTTAAAGCATTATAAGCAGAAATTCTTTCATTTTTATTATATATTAAACATTTTTTAATTAAATCTTTTGCTTCATTTGAAATACTTTTAAATATTATTGAATCAAATTCATATTTTCCATTTAAAATTTTTTTTGAAATTTCTTCTTCATTTTTCCCTCTAAAAGGATAAGTTCCAGTTAAAAGAACATATAATATAACTCCACAAGACCAAATATCGCATTTTTCATTATAATTATTTAATAAAACTTCAGGTGAACAATATGATAAAGTACCTATTGTTTCTTCAAAACTTTTTTTATATTTATTAAACATTTTTGCACAACCAAAGTCAATAAATTTTAATTCAAAATTCCTTATTTCTTCTTTTTTAATACTTAATCTTTTTTGAAATGTATGTGATTTATGAATTGTATTTTCTTCATTATAATTATTTTGATTAATTTTATGTATATCTTCTTGAACAGAAGATATAAAATTTTTATTTTTTTTATTTTGAATATAATCTTTTGTACTTTCTTCAGAAATATTATCGACCATAATATTTTCTAATTTTAAATCTCCATGAAAAATATTTCTAGAATGTAAATATGAAACTCCAGAAAAAATTTGAAACATTAAAATTTTAGCAATTGATTCAGGAAAATATTTAATAATATGTAATTTTTCATTTAAATCACCATCAGAACAATATTCATTAATTAAATAATAATTACTATTATCAACATAATATTCATATAATTTAACACAAAAAGGATGGTCTAAAGTTTTTAAAATATCAATTTCTTGAATAATATCTAATTCAGTAAATCCAAGAGTTAAATTATCTTTTGGAATAATTTTCATTGAACGAATATTTTTTGTTATATTATGTTCAACCATATAAACATTTCCAAATGAACCATTTCCAATATATTTAATAATTTTATAATTATTAAATGGATTTCCTTTATTTTCTTTTATTATATTTTCTGTTCCAATTGATAAATTTGATAATGAGGTTATTTTTTTATTTTCATTTAATATAAATTTTATTTCATTTGACGGAAGATGTAATTCAGTTGGATTTTTTAATTTTGGAGAACTATCATCATTTGTTGATGAATAATTTGAAAGTGATCTATTTAATTTATTATATGAATTATGTTGTTCATTTTCTAATAAATCTTCATTGTTTATACAGCATACTTTATCAATGATATAATTCCCCATTTTTTCAAATTTTAAATCTTTTTTATTTTTTTTATTCTTTTTTTCAAATAAAGATTTCCCTTATTCCATTAAATAGTAATTATAAATTTTTAAACTCATAAAATTATTTCATTATCTTATATTTAAAACTTAAAATTAAAGTTATATTAATGAATAAAACTGTAATTTATTTCAGAATTCAAAGAAAAATACTTTTTTTATAAAAAAAATTAAAATTCTTCATTCTATGTATTATCATATTATTAATTGAGAATTAATTCTTTTTTCAGAATAAATAAATAAATATTTTTATATTTTCAGAATATTAAAGGTTATTTGAAAATAGATTGTAAAAATTATTATAATATTAAAAATAATTTCGATTTTCTTTTTATTTTAAAATATATTTATTATTATTTTCTTACTAATTATTATGTATTCAAATTAGGAAATATATACTATTATTAATAAAACTTAATATTAATTGAGAATATTTTGATTTTATGTTATTATAATTTTAAAAAGTGATTAATTTAATTAGATTTTGATTTTTAAAAACACTAGAAATTCCAATTCAAATCAAAATCAAAAATTTCTTACAAATTATTTTTAAACATTTTTTAAAAAAATATAAATAATTTTATAAATAAGAAAAACAATATAAAAATAAATATTAATAGATATCTAATAAGTATAATAAAAAATTATTTATTCAAGAACGAGTTTTTGTATTTAAATAATATTTAAAAGATAAAGAATATAGAGACTTTTATTTTTTTTTTGAATATTAATATATATTAATATATCTCTTTTATATGATTGAATATGTTTTAGAAATAAATTTACCACTTTTTATTATATCACAAAAATTGAAAATAAAAATTTAATTATTATTCTCATTTACAAATATACAAATAAATATATCAAAAAAAATATAAAATCCTATAATTTTCCTTCATCAATATTTTCAAAAGAAGAAGCAAAACTATTAAAACCTTTACAATCTCTTCCAAATTCACTACTTGTGATTGAACTTTCTAAAGTTAAAATATTTTCATTTCTTCTTAATTCATAACTTTGATTTTTTTCTAAAATTGCTTTATTACTTAAATTTTGTGTTGTTTTCATATTTACTATGCTATTAGTATCTTCTTCTGACGAAACTGTTGACTCATTTTTTTTTAAAAAATTTTTATAAGCTCTTAATGAATTTATATTTAAATTATTAATTGTAATTTTACTTGTATTATTTATCATACTTTCATTGTTTTTTTTACTTAAAATTGACATATTTTCTTCATTTAATTCTGCGTTTTTTTCATTTAAATTTTCATTTTCAATTTCTAAAATTTTAATAGTCATATTTTTATCAATAATTAATCTAAACATTAATTCAATTGTATCTGTTAATTTAGAATATATTTTATTTGAACTTAATAACATATAAGTTTCAAATGATAATCCTGCTTGTTTTAAAACTTCTTTAAATTCTTCATTATTAATTCCAAAAGAATTTTTAGAATAATTTAATTCTTCAAAAGATTTATTTGATTTATCAGTAGATTCCATTTGTAATTTATTTTTAAATTGTTGATTTGAATATAAATTAAAATTTTTCATATTTAAATTCCCAATTTTTGGAGTATTTGTACTTCTATAAGTTTTATCTTCATTTAAATTATTTAATGTATTTTTTAATTTATATTTTAAATTTTCTTTTTCTCTATTTACACTGTATAATTGAATTTTATTTTGAGTTTTTAATTGTTCTTTTTCTGTTTCTAATGTTGCAATTAATGCTTCATATTTATCAATTTTTTCTTTATTTTTTATTAAATTTTTTGAAATTTTTTCATATATTGTTTTATATGTTAATAATTCATCATTTAATTTTACTATTGCTTTATTTGGATTTAATACTAAAATTTGGTTTTTAATTAATCCTTTTTTTTGTGAATTTATTATATTTTCTTTTTTAATTAATGATTCTTCTACAATAAATAATTTGGTTTTTAAATCATCATTTTCATCTTTTAAATTTATATTTATTTGTTTTAATTTATTTATTGTTTTTTCAAGAGTAAAATTTTTTTTTGTTAATTCTTCATTAGCTTTTGAATTCATTTTATTTTCATTTTGAAGATTTGATATTATTTTTTTGTATTTATTTTCAGAATTTTTTGATATGAAAGAATCGATTATTTGTTTTGAGACTTTTAAATTTGTTTTTAAATCTGAAATATAATGTTTAAGTGATTTATTTTCATTTTCCAATAATTTATAACTTTCAGCATATGAATTTAATAATTTTAAAACTGTTGTTGTTTCAATATTTTTATCTCTGATTATTTTATGAGTTTTATCATGAAAAGACATTAAATTTATTATTTACATTCTGGTTTAAAAAATAAAGATAATTTTATTTTTTATTAATACATGAAAATTTATTTGAAGTTTATTCAAAGATTTTTTTATTTCCTTAAAAAGAAAGAAATACTTAATATTTGTAATCCACTATAAATTAAATATTAATCATCTAAATTAATAGATTTACTAATTTAATTTATATTTTTTCAATTTTTATTTCCATTTTTTATACAAGAAAAATTAAGCAAACATGAATTTTTGTTTGAATTTTTTTTTTATTATTTTTCTAATTAAGAATTTATTATAGATTTTTTTCACACAATTTTTTTTAAATAAAATAAATTTTTAAATAAAATTTTTTTTAGAATTATAATTTAATAAAATGGAAAAAAGTAGTTTAAAGAAAAATTTCCTTTTATCAGAAACAGAAAAATCTAATAACACAATTAAAAGAAGATTTTCAACTAATAATGATTTAATGAATATAAGATTACCTAATTTACAGAATTTTTTCAAAAATAATTTAATTTCAAAAAAAGATAATAAAATAAATAATCAAAAATTATCAAATAATTTAGAAAGAAAAAGTACAAGATATTATAGTGATCATTCATTAGATAATTCAAATAATTCAATAGATTTAAATTCAGGATATAAATCAAGTTCAAATAAAAATTTAACAATAAATGAAAATGAAGATTATTTTCAGATATATCAGAAAAAAAAAATGTCAAGAAATAATATTTTAGTTAAAAAAAATATAAAAGATTTATCTTGTAGTCAAAGTAATAGTAGTACACAAAAAAAAAATAGAACAATAATAAATATTTATAATACTTCTGTTAAAAATTCACCAAAAATTTTTTTATTTTCTTCTTTATTAACTTCTTCTACTTCTGTTCAAAATAGTTCAAATAATATAAATCCATTAAAAAAAAATAATAAAGTCTTAAATGTTAATAAAAAAAAAGTATTATTACCTTCAATGGGTAATTTAAGATTTCATTATCATTATAAAACAATAAATAATCATAGTCAAATAAGTTTAAAAAAGAATATTAAATCTAATTCAGTAAAAAAAGAAGCATTTAAACTTAATCTTGATAAATTAAATAAAAGTATAAAATTAAAAATAAAATCAAAATTAAAGAAGAAAAGTGTTAATAAAGATAATAAAGATAATAAAGATCATAAAGATAATAAAGAAAAAATAAAAAAAAAAAAAACATTTAAAGATGGACCTGATTATAATGAAAATTTAAGAAATAAATTTATTAAAAAAAATATGAAAGAAAAAGACAATAATCAATTTCAAAAAAAAAAAGAAATTTTTTTTTTAAATTCAACAAATAAATTAAAAAAATCAATAAAAAATACAATAATAGAAAAAATAGAAGAACAAGAACAATCATTTGAATTAATATTAAATGGTTTTAAACAAGAAGTATTTAAAGAACAAGACAAGAAATCATTAAATAAATTTGAAAAATACATATTTAAAAAAATAATACAAAAACATAAACAAATATTATTTAATAAAATTCCTGATTCAATTCCAGGAAATTTAATAAAAAATTATTTTGAAAATGATTTTTATTATTTAATGCTAAATACATTTTTAAATTCAATTTCATTGAAACATTGTAAAAATACTTCTTATCAAAGTATAAAATCCTTAGAAATGCAAAAATATGGTTTTGATTATCAATATAATTTTTATTTTTTATTAGAAAGATTTATTAAAAATGATTTAGTTTTAACACCAGAAGAAAATATTATTTATGATTTAAAAAATGAAAAATCAAAATATAAAAATATGATAAAAGAAACTAAAAATTATTTAAATAAAAAAAAAAAAATTAAAAGAAAATTTTCAATTTATAATAAAATAAAACTTCCTTATACAATTTTAAATACTAATTACTTTATAAGAAAAAAAGAAAAAATTAATATTGATAGAAGAGTATCATTTATAAGAAGATTAAGATTTAAAAATATCTCTCAAAATAAAAAAAAGACAAAAATTAAATTATTAAAAAATAAACCAATGACAAAAGAAAGTCTAATATTTAGTACAGAAGAAATAAAAATTAAATTAAAGGAAAATTTAAATACAATAGAAGAAATATTATTTTTTTTAATAAAAGAAAATAATTTTAGAGAATTTCAAGATATACAAGAAAGATTTCAAGTATCACTTGAATCAAAAAATGAAACAGAAGATACTTTTTTAATTTACGCTTCAAAATGTGAAAAAGAAGATTTTGTTAAATTTTTAATTGAAAAAGGTGCATTTATAAATGCACAAAATAATGAATTAAATACTCCTCTTCATTATGCTTTATCTAATAAAAATTATAAAATATCTGATATGTTATTAAAAGCTGGAGCTGATGAAAAAATTGTTAATAAAATTAATCTTAGTCCTTGGGAATATAAAAATGCATTTGAATAATTTTTCTTTTTCTTTGATTTAATATGAAATTGATATTTGTTGTAATTATTTTTTTATCATTTTTGAATTATTAAATTATTACAAAAGATTATTTGTTAAAAGAAGTGGAAATTCTATTAATTATAAATTTTTTAAGATATTATAATTTTCTCTATTTTAAATAGATTATTGTAATTTATTATTGTTTTATTTTGATCTAATTTTACAATTAAAATTATTCAAATTTAATTTATAATTATTAAAAACAATAATTTTTAAAAAAAAAAAAAAAATAGTTTTTTATGAATTTAATGACAGCTGAATTTTTTTATTATTTGAATATATTATTATATTACTTTGAATTTTTTTGGTTTTCTTAATAGTTAATTTGGTTTCTTTATCTTTAAAAAGTAATATATTAAATAAAATAAATAAACTACATAATTTCAATACTATTTTCTTTGCATCCATTTTTTTTATTTAATAATCAAAAAAAAAATAATAATAATAATGAAAACAAAAAAGTTTATTTACAAAAAAAGAAAAAATTATAAACATAATTATTAAATTTTTTTCAATGTTTTTTGATATTAAATCTTTTAATGTAAATAAAAATTATCTTATGATTATAAAAAAATGAGTATTAATTTTGATAATGAATTAATACAAAATTTTTTTGGAGAAATTTATAGAAGTGTAAGTAAAAGAATTCCTGAAGAAAAAAGATTTGATAATTATGTATTTACTGAAGTAATCAATTTATCTTTTTTTTGTTCTGGGAAAATATTTTCAGTTTTAAAGAATAATAATACAAATTATATAACAGAAAAAGATTTTACAGAAGGACTTTTTATTTTATATTTTGGTGAAAACAATAAAATAATTGATTTATTATTTTCAATTCTTGATTTTGACAATGATAAAATAATTAATATTGAAGATGTGAAAATCTTTTTTATTCATTTATATTCATCTTCTAATCTTAATATTAAAGAAGATAAATTATATAAAGTTATAGAATATTTTTTCAATGATAATAATAATTATTCTTTTAATGATTTTAAAAATAAATGTTTATCTTCGAATCCAAATTTAATTTCTTTATTTAAATATTTAATTCATATCAATAAATTTTTTAATTATAAACAATTAGACTTTTATCAAAAAATAAAATATCCAAATAAAAAAAGTTTATATTCAGATTATTTACAATATGAATCAAACTTTCATTTAGATAATATTATACTTCAAAATGAAGATTTTATTTTAAATAAAGAAGAAAATGAAAATGAATTAAATGAATTAATGAATTTTGAAAATGATATTCATAATACAATGGAAGAAATGGATAATGAAAAAATTAGTTATTCAAAGAATCTTAAATTTAAAACAAATTATAATTTAAATGAAAAACAATTTCTAAAATGCTTTTTTAAAAGTAGAAGTAAAATTTTGATAGAAAAATCTCCAAATAAATTTCTAAAAAATAAAACAACTTATGATAATAATAATGAATTTATTTTTTATCAACGAATTAATAATCAATTAATTAAAGTTAAATTAACAATAATTTATAATATGATATTTTATTTCCTTTTTAAAAATGATGTTCCTTTTTTCATGAATATAATTTATTTGAATAAAGTTTTTTTGTTGATTAAAGGAAGTGAAAAAATAGAGAATAAACTTTATTTTATTGTTGATTTAATATCCAATATTTATGGAAATTTATTTTTTATAGAATTTTTAAATGATGATATAATAATTATTAAAAAATTTAAAAAAATATATTTTAATCAAAATCCTATTCAAATATTATCAGAGGATTATTCAATAGATAAAGAAGAAATTGGAAAAGGGAAATATGGTGTTTGTAAAAAATGTTATAAAAAAAATAGTGATAAAATTTATTGTATTAAAATAATAAAAAAATATAATAATAAACAAGGAAAAAATAATTTTAAAATTATAATACAAGAAAAAAGTATTTTTAAATTCCTTCAAAAATTTCCTCATGAAAATATTATTCAATGTATAGATTTATATGAAGATTATAAACATTTATATTTAATTTATGAATATATTCCATTTGAATTAAAACAAATATATATTTCATCATCAATTGAAAATGAAAAAGTGAATTATACTTATAAAATATTAAATATATGTTTTGGTATTTTAAATGGATTAAATCATTTACATTCATATAGTATTATTCATAGAGATATTAAAAATTCAAATATTTTAGTAAATGAAAATTACACTCCTAAAATTATTGATTTTGGCTTTTCTAAAGTTTATGGAAAAAATGAAATGGCTTCTTTTAAATGTGGTTCTTTATTTTTCCAAGCTCCAGAAATTATTTCAGGTCAATTAAATAATAATAAAGTTGACATTTGGGCAACTGGAATTACTTTATATTTTTTATTATATGGTATTGTTCCTTTTTATGACCAATCTACTCAAAATGTTAAAGATAAAATTTGTAATAGTGTACCGAATTTTTTTCGAAATGATAATAATGTTTTACATAATAATATGATTTTAATTGATATTATTAAAGATTGCTTAATTAAAAATAATAATAAAAGACCTTGTGCTTTGGATTTGATTACAAAATATTTTAATCTTTATTGCCATTATAAATAAAAAAGTATTATATTTTTTGAATGTATTTATAATACACTTATTGTTTAGGTGTTATTATTTGTAATAATTTTTTTAATTATTTTATTAAAATATCTTTTAGATTTTATTTTTAAAAAATTTGAAATAGTTTCTGAAATAATATTATAATTCCTAATTCATCAGTTTCTTTTAACATCAGTTTTTTATCAATTTCAGTCTAAAATCTTTTATTTATTTGACATTTTTTATTTTCTCCAGTTAAATAGAATGAACCTAATATTCCTTTGTTTTTATGAATTTAAATTTCATTTTTTTTAAACTTTCTTAATTATATAATACAGAGATATTTGGAAAAAATAAAAAATCTTTTTTAGAAGATTTATGTAAACATGCTTAAATGATGAGAATGTATCTATGAAATATATTATTGTTCAAATGATAAATCAATGAAATTTGTACAACTCTCATTTCAAAAGGTTTTTTTGGTTTTTCAATAATTACAATAATAAAAGATTATCAAGAATTAATTGGGAATAATTTGATAAAAAAATTCAATTTATAAAATCTAAGTGAAAATAAATTGAAGGGAAAAGCTTTAATTATTGTTTAAATTTGGACCGCAAAAAAATTGATATACAGAAATAAAAAATTTTCAAAAGAATTATTATTAAATTTTTATATATAGATAATAGGAAAAAGAATTTTCAAAGTATAAATATTAGATATCAGGATTAGAAATAATATTTTTTATATTCATTATCCTACTAATAATAAATAAATAATCCATTATTATTAACTTTTATTCTTTATTTAATTGTTTATTTGAACAAATTATTTTTTATTATATATTCTACTATAGTTGTAATTCCTATATATAGAAATCCTCTTTTTTTATTAATTCATCTAATATTCTATTAATGCTTTTATATAATGTAAACATTCTTGAAAAAAATTGAGGAAATTTTGATGATTCATTTTCACAATGTCCATTTTAGAAAAAATGCTTGTTTTATACTATTTTTTATATATTTTTTTTAATTATTGAGTATTAAATTTTATAATATTTTGTAATTTTGCTTTGTTTTTTGATAATTTTTTTTAAGTTTTTTTCTTAATAAGTTTTGAAACATTTTTTTTTATTTATTTGAAGAGTTTTATTTTTTAATAAAATGTTCTATATAAAAAAGTTATAATAAATGATGAATTTATTTTAATCAAAGAAATCAATACAATTTTAGAATTTTAAAATACAACAAAAAAAAGTATATTAAAAAGATGAATATAAATTAAGTTTAACTAATTTTCCTTTAGATTAAATGAAGATAAAGAAGGAAAAATAAAAAATAAATATTGATAGTACATACATTATATTATACTAAAGTAATAAATAGAATTATATCATTATTTTTTTGAGATACAATTGAAAAAGAAGAGATTTATGAAATACTTGACCATAATCAAATATCATATATGACATATGACAAATGAAACTTTAAGTTATGAATTAAATGATGATAATGATAATAGTGATGATAAAATAATATGATAATGATAATAGTGATAATGATGATGATAATTATAATTCTAATAATGAAAATAATATGATAATTATAATAGTGATGATCATAATAAGAAGAGAAGTTATGAGAATCTTTAAACATCTTTTATCTAGATAATATTATAAATTTTAAATTTTTTATATATAAAAAAAAGGATTATTAAATTATTGATAATGTTTTCAAGGTCTGATAAACAATCAAAAAAATACTAAAAAAATAAGAATTCCCAAATAACATAAACTTAATTTTAAAAAAAAGTCTTAATTAAGTTTTCTTAAAAGAGTATTTAATTAAAAATTCTTTTTAATTTATTATATATAATTGAAAAAAGTTATCTTTGAAAAAATATTTAAATTATAAAATTTTAAATTATTAATCAATATATAAAATTATTAAGAAGAAAGATATTCAAATAAAAATGAAATCTTTAATAATCTTAATTTTGCTCAATTTTTCATATCAAATAAATTTTGAACTTGTATATATTACTATTCCTCATCAAACAGTTCCAATAGATTCAAATTATATATTTTATTTAACCTTTTTTTCAACAACAGATATCAAATCTAAAATATCAGAAATAAATAAAAATGAATTTAGTTTTAAAATTTTAGATGATTGTTCAAAAGAAGCGAAAGCCGTTTTAATTGAAGAAGATCCTTATACAAAAGATGATTGTAATTTTTATATAAGAGTTAAATATAACATTAATGCTGAGAAAATAAAAATACCGAATAAAATCGAAGGTACTAATATATATACAATAACAGTAAATAAAGCATTAATAAATCATGAATATAATTTAGTGAACGAAAGAAATTTAGATGTAGAACTAAATAAAAGTATAATATTAATTGAAAAAATAAATGAACTTTCAAATGATAAATCAACATTTACTATTAAAGTAGGAATTCCAATATGTAAACCAATATTTGGTATTGGAGTAGACGAATTCTATGCCATATTAAATGGTGAAACACTTTACATTTGTTTGTTTTCAGATATTTCATCTCCATATGATTCTTTTGAAAAGAATATTACTTGTAATGCTGAAGAAACAGACAACACAGTAAATTCAATAAAGTCTTTTGAGTTTGTGCCTGAACTAGATGATTATCATATTTTTTTTTACTCAAAAGAAGAAGAAGGTTCATTTTGTAGCGATGATGGACCATCATATGAAGAAGATAATACTCCAACTAGTAGTTCTTATATAGATTTTACAATAATTATTTTTATTTTTTTTTTAATTTTTTGAGTTTCTTTTTTTGAATAGTTTGTTTTGTTTTAAGGATTTTTATATTATGATATTATGATTTTTTTTAGAAAAAAAGAAGAAATGGGTTTTAATTATTTTTTTTGTTTTTTTGCTATTTTAAAAGAATTTTATAATTTTTGTTCGTTTTTTTTATTATGAAATTTCCATTTTTCTCTTTAAAAAGATAACTTATATTTTTTATCAATAAAAATTTTATATTTTTAAAGAAAATAAAAAAAATAAAACTGAAATATAATTAAAATATATTAAATATAAAATAATTATTTTTTAATAAATGAACTCAAATTATCAAAAACAAAATATTATATTAGATATAAATTCTTTTTCTTTATATTTAAATTAAGAATGAGGACATTCTTTATTCATAGAAATTTCTCCTAAATATTAAATAAAAAGTTCGAATGAAAACGAAATAAATTTATAT
>JAJJLU010004174.1:0-17140 GCA_023807065.1 Isotricha intestinalis | reverse complement strand
AGTTTTATTTAATAAATCATGACAAGCTCCATAAATATCAATAGCATATAAAATATGATTTCTAATAAGAATAAAAATTCTTTCATAATATAATATAGTTTCATAAGGTTTAAAAGTGATAATTACTCTTTGATTACTTCTGGGCATAATAATTCCTTGAGTATTATCAAATTTGAAAGCTCCATCATTATTATGAAATATTTGAAAATCTGTTTTTGTATCACTATCATTATGAACTCTAATTAATCTAGTAATGAATTTCCTAATTCAATACTTTTAAAATTAATATATTTAACATTAACATATGTTCTTAAAGGAGAACAAGAACCAGAAATAGAAAAATGAATTGTATTGCCTCCAATAACTTTAATATTATATGTTTCATAAGAAGAAACATTTGAAAAGAAAGTTATATATTTAATATATAATAAAAAAGAACTTTGAGGAGGAATTTCACCTTTTAATTGTGATAAAAAAAAGATTTGAGGACTTTTTCCTGGTTGATCACTTGTTCTTTGAATTTCAAATTTAGCAGAAACATTTTCTGAATTAATAATAATTAATTCATTATATGTTGTTTTACCAAATTCCACAAGACCAAAATCAATATGTTGTTTATTTATAGTTAAATAAGGAAATTTTGCAATTGAAGATATTTTAAATATTTTTTTATATTTATCATCTAAAGTAATTTGAGCATTTGCAACTAAGACACTTGCATTATTTGGATTAATTGATAAATTAATATTAATTGATTTATTTTTTGGTATTATTCCTCCTGAAGGAGAAAATATATAACCTGCAGAATTTGATATATTAAATAATATTGATGAATCACTTGGATTTGTTAATGTTATTGTTTTTGATGATGTAGATTTAACTGGAATAAAATTAAAATCATAACTATCTTTTATTGATGATAATATTTTTTCATATGTTGATATCATTTCATTATTATCCATTTATTTATTTTTAATAACTGATTTTATATTTTTAAAAAACTAAATAATAAAAAAATAAATATTATTATATTATAAAATTGTTCAGGTTTTTTTAAATAAAAAATGAAAAACGAAAATAACAATGATAATAAAGAAGAAAATAGAAATATATTAAAACCTCAAAAGAAATATTTATCATTTAATAAATTAAAAGCTTTTGAAAGACATCCTTCAGTTAATGGATTAATGAAACAAGATTTAGATAGTCCTCCTAAAGAAGAAAAATTAAATTTTTTTTGTGTTGTTAAAGAAGAAAATGAAAATGAAAATGAAAATGATTCTGAAAATTTAATTAAAGAGAATAACCCAAGAAAAAAATCAAGTAATGTTTTCGAATTTAAAATACAAAAAATAAAAGAAAAAATATTTAATGATGAAGTATATTATACAAAAAATGAAAATATTGATACTAATGAAGAACATAAATCAGAAGAGAAACATTTTCCTAATAATCATCAATTATATGAATTTTCAGAAGGAGATAAGATATTAGATTATGAAATTACTAAAGCTATTCAAAAAGGAGAAAAAGAAGATGTAATTATTAATAAAATTAATCTCAGTAAAAAAGATTAAAATTTTTTTTCTAAAAAAAAAGTTAATATCTGTATTGTATATTAGATGTATCTTAATATGATTGTAAAAATAAATTGTCTGGAATTGATTGAAAAAATTCAAAAAATAAGATAATATTTTTTCTTTTTAAAAATATTTCATCTTTCAGTAATTTTTTTTAAAAACCTAAAAAATAAATTTATTTAAAATTTGAATTAGCATCTTTTGGAAAATTTTTTAAAATTCCAATACAATTAGCTATATTTTGCATTGCAAGGGGAATATTATTTTTTTTAATTTCATCAATAGAAATTTTTATTTTATTTGAAACACTTTTCTTTTTTTCTGTAATAATAGAATCATTCATATAAAATATTTCTTCAGGTTCTTCTATAACATCATAATGTTTAATATAATTGTTATTTCCAAATCCTTCATTTAAAGTATCATTATTTGAATTTAAAGTTTGACTATTTGAATAAGTACTTGATAAATCTGGAAAATTACTTAAAGACTCTAAATCAATTTTATCTTTTTGATTTTGATAAAATTGGTTTTGAGTTATAAATTCATTTCCAATTTTTTGTTGTTGTAGATTTGGATTATTATTCATATTATTATTTAGATTGTATGGATTATTCATATTTTCATTTTGATTATATGGATTATTATTCATATTATTATTTGGATTGTATGGATTATTCACATTTTCATTTTGATTATATGGATTATTATTCATATTAAAATTCATTATTTGATTAAACGTATTATCTTTTTCTTTAATATTGATTTTATTACTATTAATTTCCATTGACTCAAGTTTAAAAGCTGAAAAATATTTAATATCATCAAAAGGTTGAAAAGCAAATTTACTCATAGGTATATAAGATGGAATTTTATTATATTTTAAATCCTCTTCAATCTTTTTGGCTTTATATCTTTCATATTGTTGAAACTTAAGAAAAGGACCATCTAAAGCATTAAATTTACTTAAAGGTTCACATAAATCAGCTATTAATCTAAATTTATTAGGAGTGCTTAAATTAATTATTCCATTTTTTTCTTCTTTTTCAAAAGTAGTATAAATGGAATTAAGATAATTTCGATATTCATCTAAAGATGGTTGTTCAATATCTTTTGGATTTAAATTTGATTTAAGTTCTTTAGTTTGAATCATATATTCCTTTAATTTTTGCTTTTCTTCTGGTTTTAAATTATTTATGTATTTATGTAATTCGGAACAAACAAACATTTTCACAAAAAAACCTATTTTTTTATTTAATTGAATAATATAATCCCCTGAATTCCAAATGGAAGAATAATAATACATTATACCAATTCCATTTCTAGACATTAATATTAAACTATTTAATTAAAATACAAAAAATAAATTATGAAAAATATGAATTAATTAATATTATTGTTCAAATATCAAAATTAAAAAATTATATAATAAAAATAAGAACTGATTAATGTCTTCATCAGAAATCGACCCAGTAAGAAAAAAAGAGAATTAACCTAATATAAATATATAGAGTGTAACATCATTAGTAGAATTAGTGAAAGAAGCAGAATCAATGAATGAATATGATTATAATAAAATGATAAATGATTTTGAATTTTCAACTCGTCATCAAGCTCAATTAATGAGAATAAGGAAAAAATGGCAAAATGTAGGAAAAAAATATGATGAAACTATTCAAAGAATAAAAGAAGCAAATGAAGAAAATTATAAAAAAAGAAATGCTGCTTTAATTAAAAAATTAAAAAGAAAAGAACAACTTTTATTAACTGCTTTAGAAACAACGAACAAAGAAAAAATGGCAGAAAAAAGAAAAAATATTGAATTAATGATGGAAAGAGAAAAATTAGCAAGAGAAAGTGTTGAAAGATACATTTTAGAAGAGGAAAAAAATAGGAAAAAATTTGAAGAGCATATTAATGAGAAAAGTAATATATATTTTTATTTTTTTTCTCTTTTTATTATAGTTCAATCTTTTATTGAAAGAAATAAAAAAATGAAAGAAGAAAAGCATGAACAAGTTTTAAAAAAATTAATGGAAACTGAAATGAGACATACAGTAAATTTAGATAAATTAAATGAAGAAAATTTAAGAATTCAAGAAGAAAAAAGAGAAAATGCTTTAAGAAAATATTGTGCAGTTGTAAATAAATATATTTAAAAATATTATTATATTTAAAAATAGTATTGGCAAAAAAAAGAAAGAGAAAAAATCCTAAGAAAAAAAAAGAGAGAATTACAAAATAAATTACAAGAAAAAGAAGAAAGATTACATGAAATAGACAGAGAAAATGAAAAGAAAAGAAAGCAATTAATAAAAAAATTAAATGAAGCTGAAAAGAAAAAAATACAATTTGATAGAAAAAAAATAGAACAATTTGTAAAAGATTTAGAAAAAAGAAAAGAATTTTATAATTTAACTCAAGAAAATAAAGCTGAAAATGCTAAAATTACTCAAGAAAGAAATGAAAATATATTAGAAACTGAAACATTCTTTTTAACTAGAGCTTCTAATAAAGATAATCTTTCTGATTTAAAAAGAGTTAATGCTAGTGAAAAAATTATTTTAACTCAAATGACTTTTGAAAAAAATATTTTGCCTTTTAAAAAAAGAATGAATGAAATTAAAAGTAATAATGTTATGAAAAAATCTTCTGAAGAACAATTTGCTATTTATAAGGAAGTTAAAAGACAAGAAGCTGAAAGAAAGAAAAAAGAACTTGAAGATAAATTACTTGATAAACAATAAAGTTTTTTAGGTTTTTTTTATGTTCTATTTTTTATTTATGATTTTCATTTTAAGTAAAAAAAAATAAAATGAAAAGTAAAAATTTTAATTATATTGATTTCTAAAATTAAATCATTTTATATTTAATTTTTTAAATATCTAATAACAATAAAATAGCAAGTTTAAGAAAATAATATTATTTCTCTGCAAAAACTTTTTTTTAATTAATCAAAAAAATAATTATTTTTTATTTAAAAATGGATAACAAAGACCCTTTAAATCTAGATATAGATAATTTATTAAATTCAATTCCAGGAGATTCTCAAAATATAAATGTTCAATCAGGAGATCATATTAACATTAATGTTGATGATGTTTTAAAAATAACAGAAGAATATGTTGATGTTGATTCAGGAATTTCAAATAGATTAGATTTTTTAAATTCAACTCAAAAGAATTTAAAAGAATTAGAAAATATTGATTCATCAATAAAAGATACAGAAATAAATAATTTATTAAACACTGAAATCCCAAGTTTTGCTCAATCAAAAAAAAAGAAAAAAATAGAAATTCCAAAATTTAATAATTCAATTGAATTTATTGATTATATGGAGAATAAATATATAGAATCAACAATAAAAAAGAAAAAAAATTTATTTAAACTTAAAAATTATGAAAGTGAATTAAATAAAAAACCAACAATACTTCAATTTCCAAATAAGCAAAATTTAACTGAAAAAATATTTAGAGAAAAAACACCAATTAATTCAATAACAGCTAAAAAGCATTTAATATTTACAGGAGATACAATGGGTAAAATAAAAATGTTTTCATGTGATAAAGAATGTGAAATAAAATCATTTATTTATAAAGATTTAAATTGTAAAGTTTTATGTATGGATATATCTGATGATATGACAACTTTAATTGCAGGATATAATAATGGATATATTATATTATGGGATTTAAAATTTGGTAAAGTTAAAAAGGTATTAAAAGATGAACATGATAATGGAATTTTATGTGCTAAATTTATTAAATGTGAAGAATCAATTACTGAATTTATTTCTTCTGATTGTAATGGCTATGTTAATAAATTAATTTTAAGCCAAAATTTTTTATATTTAAATGTCACTAATGTAAATATTATTTATTATAAATTGACTCCTTTTTATCAAATTGATATATTGAAATTTAATAATGAGGAAAAAAACTATGAATGTTTTAAAAAAATTAATCCAGAAATTATTGCTTTAGCTTGTACTGAAATAATATTAATTTATCAATTAAATCCAAAACCAAAACAATTATATAAAATTCATCGTCCATTATATTTTTCCAAATCTTATATTCCAGATATATCATTTGGATTTGGTTATATTCCTAGAAATACTCCTTTAAGTATATTAGGTAATTTAAATGAAGAAGAATTAAAAGAATTAAACCCAATTGCACAACAAAATAATATTGATATAGGAAATCAAAATAGATTATTTTCTGTTTCTTGGGAAAAAATAATATATATTTATGTGGTTAAAATAGATAAAAATACAGGTTTTCAGAATTTAATTTTAGTTGGACATTATGTTAATACAAGTCAAATTTTAAGAATGGGTTTTATCTCTGATTCTATTTTATTTTCATATGATAATATGTATAAAAGCTTTAAAGTATTAAATACTGGTTTAATGACTCCAGGAGATATAACTTTAACAGAAGATCATAATATTATTCCTCAATTAAACAAAAAACACAAACCAGAATTGAATGATATTAAAATGGATGATCAATTTTTATTTCAGTCAATAATAAAAGATTTATCAGAAAAAAAAAGAGATATTAAATTACCAACATATAATAATTTCATAATAAATCAATGGAAAACATTATATATATTAACAAAAAAAAATTTTTCTTTTGGTAAATTATTAAATTGGGAACAATGTATTAATAATTTAAAACAAGAAGGGGAATGGATGGAAGCTTTAACTTTAGGATTAGATATTTATTTAGGAAAAAATATATCTTTTCCAGATATTCCAATAGATGAAAATGGAAGAAAAATGAAAGTTGGTTCTGCTTTAAAAGGTATGATACTTCATTATTGTATTATTAATATTGAGAATAGTGATTTAGATAATTGTTTAGATATTTGTATTGAATTTTGTATTTTAATTGATGATATTGATTATTTAATAAATAAAGTAAAACCTATTTTTGATAATAAAGGTTATTCTGAAGATTTTATTGAAAAGTTAGAACCTTTTATTTTAAATGATAATATGAAAAATCAAAATATTGGATATGATGCCTTACTTAAAATTGTTGATTTTTATATTCAAAAAAATGATATTGAAACTTTAAGTTTAATTTTTATACATTTAAATCTTAGTTCTTTTTATTCTGAAGATATTATTAATATTTGTGTTCAATATAAATTAATTACTTCTTTAATTGATATTTATATGAATAATAAAGAGGAAAATTATTTTGAACCTATATTAAAAATTTATGATATGTTTGTTGATTCTAAAGAAATTGAATATGATAAATTTATTTCTTATGAAGAAGCTTTGAATAATAATTCTTTATTTGATATTATAAATTCAAAACAATATATTGGAGATAAATTATTATGGTATATTAATTTGCTAATTGATGGAATAAAATATCCTAAAAAAGATAATATTCCTGATGATAAACATATAAGTTTAGTTAAAGATACTTTTATTTGGATGATTAAAAAAAATATTTTAATTGAATTAATAAATTTTGATTCTTTATCCGTTTTTACTATTTTAACTAAATTATTTACTACAGATAAATTATATGATTGTATATCAAAAATTGAATTTGATGCTCAAAAATTTGAAGGAATAATTTATAAAAGTGAACAAATAAATGAATCAAAAATTCAAATTCTTCTGAAAGTTATATTTGATGTTGCTCAAAATTTAAATGATAATTTTTCAATTAAATTAGATTTATATACTTTTGTTTTAAAAATTTATAATCAAACAGAAATCGAAAATGATATTGTAATTCAAACAATTACATTTTTCCTTAATATTGAATGTCAAGTAAATATATACAAAGATGAAATTGATATTTTTGGTTTTAGAAATAAAAATTATCCAAAGGAAAAATTAATACAATTATCTAAAGACATTAATGACTTATTAAATAATCCAAAATTAAAATTAAAAGAAGAAGAATATAAATCTTTATTAAAAGAAACTGATAAAACATCTTTTATTTTAGTAAAAATAAACTTATTAAAAATCTTAAATGAAAATATAGAATGTTTAAATATATTTTTAAAAGAATATAAATTTAATGATAGGAAAGAAAAAATTTTTGAATTTATAGATGAAATATTATTGAAATATAAAAAACATAATCTAGAACAATTTGAAAAATTTAAAGAAGAATGTATGAAAAAAATAATAGATTTATGTATAATTTCAAGTCAATATTTATATGAATTAATATATAAATGGTATGATAATAATCAAACTATGATTTTAGATAAATTAAAAGTAAATAAAAATCTTCAATTAGATTATTTAGAAAAAGTGTTAGCAGGATATAAAGAAGATAATTTACCAATTGATGACGATGAAATTGGAATATATACCAATTTATTAAATTTACATATTGATTTATTATGTGAATGTGGTAAAAAAGAAGAAATTTTACCAAATTTAAAAAAAAGAATTTCTTATCCTCCTGAATGTTTAGATAAATTTATTAAATATGAAGTTTATGATGCTTGTATTTATTTCTATATTCTTCAAAATAATTTAGAAGAGGCATTAACCTTATCAAATAATTTATTATCAGAAGGTATTCAACATTTAATAAAAGATTTAAGAGAAAATCAAGGAAATGATTTTGACAAATTATCAAGTAAACATGAAGAAAACTTAGAAAGAAGTATAAATATTTGTCAACAAGATTACATTAATGATGAAACACAAGAAAAATCTTTTTTAAAAGTATTAAAAGTTTTATATAATTTTAGAAGAGAAGTTAAATTTAATACAACTAAAAGAACAGAAGTTAATACATTAATAGATAATAATATACAAAATGTATTTGAAAGTATGCATACTTATGTTAAAATAACAAAAATAATGACAACTTTAACAAATGAAATTCAAGAAATTGAATATAAAGAATTTAAACCTATATTAATTAAAATGTTAAATGGTTTTATTCAATCAAGAAATATTTTAGAATTAGCTTCTAATATTTTTACAGTAAAAATTTTAAAAGATGAAAATGAATATAATAAAATATCTAAAAATGGAAATATATATAAAATGGAAAAATGTGATTTTTGTAGCAACAATTTTAAAGAAGATGATGTTGTATGTTTTTTTAAATGCAATCATAAAATTCATTTTATGTGTTCATTTAAAGAAAATGATTTCTTTGCTTGTTCTGTTTGTAGAAAAAATGAAGTTGAAAATGCTATTACATCTTATTTTGATGAAGAAAATACAATTTCAAAACCAAATGAAAATGAAATGGAAGAATATATTAATAATATTAAAAATAGTGATTATGAATTAAAAAGTAAATATCATAAATTATCAACTTTAAATAAACAATTATTATTTGATAATGCTGAAATATTTAATGTATAAAAATAGGAAATAATAATATTTAATTAAATCTTGTGAAAAAAATTAATTATTAAAAAAAACGTTTTTTTTTATTAAAAAAATACAAAAAATTTAAAAATTTAAATTTAAAAATTATTCTTTATTGACATTATTCTTTTCTTTTTCATTATCTAAAATAATAGTTCCTTTTTCAGCTCCAGGAAGAAAATCTTCAAGATCATCTCCACCATCATTACCTCCTATATTATCATCATTTAGTTGATTTAATTCTTTTTCAATTTCTTCTTCATTAATTCCTTCTTCAGCAGTCTCTTTAATAATTTTATTAATTTCATTTTGATTATATTTTTGTTCTTTTAAATCTTCTGCTACTTCATCAAAATGTTCTAAATTTATTCCTAAATCTTTTGTAACTTTAATTGCATCTTGTAATATATTTTTTGTTGAAATATTTGTTTCCATTTCTTTTAAATCCATTATTTTTTGTTCTAATGTAGTTATCATATTATTATAATTTGAATTTACATTTTGATACATTTTTGCTTTCTTTAAATAATCTATTGCACCTTTTTTATTTTTATTTTTTAATTGCTCTTTTGCTTTATTTCTATTATATAATACTTGTTTTTCTGAATCTTGGATTTTTTTATTTAAATTCTGTATTGCTATTAATATATTTATTATTGTAATATCTTTATTTGAAACTGTATCATTATTATTTTTTAATATTTTTATACATTCTATATTATTTCCATTTACTTCTACATTAAATAATGATATTTTTTTTATTCCTTGTAAAAATTTTAAACATAAATCTAAATATTGATTATTAAATCTTATTTCATTTCCTCTTTTAATTAATTGTTCATTAAAATCTCTTTTAATAATAACTTCATGGTCTTCTTCTCTTAAAATTTCAGTTAAGAAATTAAATAAATCTTCACAATGATTTTGTAACATTTGAAAATGAATTAATAATTGATTAGGTTCTAATTTCATATTTTCAAAATTAAAATTATTTGATTCAGAATTACATCCAATATTCATTTTAAATATTGATTGAGCCATATTTGAGAAATAAGAACTCCAACTTTCATTTTGATTATAAAGATGGGGAAAATTTTTTTTATAAAAATTAATATCATTTATTTCTTTTTCAGTAATAAAATGTTCTAAACAATTTAAATGAATTAATATATTATTTAATCCTATTGGCTTTTTATTTTGAAATTTACAATATTCTAAAATATTATTTATTTTCATTGCAAAAGTATTAAATATTGAATCATAATAATAATATATTATATCTTCCCAAAATTCAAGCATATCTTTTTCATTATCATGGAAATCATATGAGGAAAAATAATTATGAAATACTTTATTATCTTTTAATATTTCAAAACGTGTCATAATCTTTTCTTCACATTCTTCTTTTGTTATATTATTAAATGATTGAAGAGAAGATTGTTTTGTTGAAGAATTTGATAAAGGTGTTGTCGTTTTTTTTAAATATGACATTTTTTTAAATTAAAAAATTCAAATTGAAATTCAATTAAATATGAAAAAATAAAATAGTTTTAAAAAAAAAAAAATAATAAATAAAATTCAAAAAAAAAATAAATATAAAAACCTTTAAATTTTTATATAAAAGAATAATAAGAGAAAAATTTAAAAAAAAATTAAAAAAAATTTAAAAAAAAGAATAAAAAAAACCCTCCAAAAAAGAAAAAAAAATATATTTGAAAAAAAAAAAATGTCAGACACTCAATCAAACATAGTTATAGATAATGGTAGTAGTACATTAAAATGTGGTTTTTCAGGAGAAAACGCTCCAAAATCGATAATATCGACAACAATAACAAAAGATGGTGAAGTAGGAAATGACAATCTTCCAGAATTAATATATCCAATAAGTCATGGAATAATAAAGAATTTTGATGAAATGGAGAAAATATGGAAACATACATTTACTAATGAATTAAAAGTAAATTCAGATGAGAGAAATGTATTAATAAGTGATTCTCCTTTATCTCCAAAAATAAATAGGGAAAAAATAAGTCAAATACTTTTTGAGAAATTCAATGTTCAAGGATTATATATATGTAATCAACAAATGTTAAGTTTATATTCTGTTGGAAGTACAACTGCAATTATTGTTGATTCTGGTGATGATTCTACTCATATTGTTCCTATTATTGAAGGTTATAGTCATTGCTTTACTATTACTAAAATGAATTATGGTGGAAGAGCCATTACTAATTTTTTAATTAAGAAATTAAGTAATAATGGATTAAATTTTTCAAAAAAAATTGGACAAGAAGTTAAAGAAAAATTTTGTAGAATTTCACTTGATTTTGAAAAAGAAGAAAATAATGATAATTTATGCAAAGATTATATTCTTCCTGATGATACTAAATTTTCTGCTGGGAAAGAATTATTTGAATGTCCTGAAAGTATATTTAAACCTGAATTAATGGATTTAGAATTTCCTGGTATTCATTTTCAAATATATAATTCTATTATGAAATGTGATAATGAAGTTAGGAAAGATTTATATTCTAATATTATATTAAGTGGAGGTAATACTTTATTTTCCAAATTTCCAGAAAGATTAAATGAAGAAATGAAAAAATTATCTCCTAATTCTTTAATAGGAAAAGTTAATATTAATGCTCAAAGTGAAAGAAAATATTCTTCTTGGATTGGAGGTTCTACTTTAGCTGGATTAGGAAATTTTCAAGCTATGTGGATTACTCATGGAGAATATCAAGAAAATGGTCCTCAGGTTATTCATAGGAAATGCTTGTGAATGTTTTACATTTTTTTTTATTTGATTTATATATTTAAATCATTTAATTTATATATATATTTATGTTTTTAAATTTTTTTTTTATTGACTTCTTTTGGTTTACTTTTTATATTTTTATTTTTTTTATTTTATTTTTTTTTTATGTTTTTTTAATAAGTTTCTTTTATTTTTTCTTAATGAAAATTAGAGATATCATTTTCCTTTCTATGGCTTTTTCTATTGTATATTTTTCACATTTATTTGTAGTATGGACAATAGAATGTTTATATTTAAATAAAATGCATGTATTAGACTATTTCATTCCATTGATAATAATTATAATAATTGGTGGATTACCTTTTATATTCTATTTCATAAATGAAACAATTTACTGTATATCCTATTTAATAATGACAATTTATTCAGGATACTTTCTTTATATTTTCCTCATTTCTTTATTAATACGTTTTATTCATATTTTCATGAAATTTACTCCTTGGTTTGGATTATTAATTTTATTCCTAATTCCAGGAATAATATCAATATATGGTTTAATAAATGCATACTTTATAGCAAAATTAGAATATGTAAATTTAAAATATCCATATTATAATGGAAAAACCCAAATATTATTATTGAGTGATATTCATTTAGGTGCAATATATCAGAAAAATACAATAAAGAGAATAGTAGAAAAAATAAAAGAATTACTTCCAGATATAGTAGTAATAACAGGAGATTTAGCAGACGGATCTTTAAAAGTAAAATCAGATTGGCTTTCTCCTTTTAATCAACTTACAATTCCAATATTATATATTACTGGAAATCACGAATTAATGAATGGAGTTCCTGAATTATTATCATGTATAAATACTACTAATATAAAACATATTGGAGGAGAACAATTTGAATTTCGAGGTATTAATTTTATAGGGATAGATTTCGAAGATAATTTAAAAAATAATTTAGAAAATATAAATAATAATGAAAAAGGAATTCCAAATATAGTTATTTGTCATGTTCCATTAATGACACCTAATGATTTAAGTAAATATAATATATTTTTATTTTTATGTGGCCATACTCATGGAGGTCAATTATTTCCTTTTAATATATTTGCATATTTTATGAATAAATGCTTTTCTGGATTATATAGTAATAATAGTTATAGAAATCATGTTTATGTTTCAGAAGGTATTAATACTGCTTTCACTCCTATGAGAATTGGATCTAATAAAACTTATGCTATGATTACTGTTGAAGGAAATGAATATGATGAAGAAGATGAAAAAGAAATTTTACTTGATAATGTTTAAAATATAATTTTTTTAATAGGTATAATATTTTTTTATTTAAAAAATTTTTTTGTGAAAAATTTTTTTATTATTTTATCAATTTCAATATTTAATTTTTATTTTATTTAATGAATCTTATTAGGAAAAACAATTAAAGAATACATAAAATGAAAATATAAAATGAATCATCATTTTTAATAAAAATTTTCATCTATTAGAATATAGGAAAAAATCTAACAATAAAAATAATTTATTGTTTTTACTTTTATGAATAATTCATCATTTATTTATTTCAAATTCAATTTTATTAATTCTCGAAACTATAATTGTTTATATAATATAATCTTTATTTTAAAAAAAATTATTTTAGGAAAATTTATTTTTCAAAATAATAAAAAAACTAAAATTAAATTATTTAAATTATGAATAAATTTAATATTTATATCTTTTTTGGAAAGAAAATTAAAATGAAAAATATTATTATTTTTATTTTCAATCTCCTTTATTACTATATAAAAAATGAGCTTTTGGAATAACCATATCAAGTTTATTAGGTGGCATTAAATAACCTTCTATTAAAAATTTATTTTGATATTTAACATTATCATATAAAATATTAATTTGAGATTTTGTTTCTTTCTTTGGAAAAAGATGTTTTTGTTTAATTGCATTTTGTATTTTTTCTTCAATTTTTCTATGTTTATATTCTTCTTTAAGTTTATTTAAATATTTTTCTTTATTTTTATATTGATTATTATCTTGAATAGAAGAATAATTTTTGAAAAAATCTTTATCAGAATTATTTCTTTGATTAATATTTAAACGAGAAGAATTAATAGAATTTTTTTCAGATGTGAAAATATTATTTTGACTTTTATCATTTGAAATTAAATTTATATCTGGAGTTTTATTTATTGATCTATTTGTTTTATTTTGATAAATTGGTTGTTCATCAAATATACTTATATAACTATTTTTTTTATTATCTAAATTATCATATTTATTATATCTTTGATCGTTTACTAATTTTTCAGTTGATTTTGAAATTTTCACTAATTTTTTAAACATACTATCATTACTTTTATTTATTAAATTATTTCCTTTTTTTTCTTTTAAAATTTCCTTTTTTCTTTCATCTATTTCTTGTTTTCTTTTTTCTAATTCTTTTATTTGTTTGTTTTGTTCTTGATGAATTAATGTTAAATCTTTATAAAATTTATTTTTATGAGTTAAGGTATTTAATGATTTATTATTTACAGGTTTTTGAATATTATTAATTGAAAAGTAATTAATATCCATTATTTTATAATTTGGCTCAACAGATTTTTGCTGTTGAATTTCTTTTTCTTCATTTATTGTATTATATATATTTCTTTCATTATTTTCTATATATATATTATTATACTTTTTATTTTTATTAATGATATTTAAAACATCTGGTGTTTGTATTAAATTTGAATTTTCATTTACTTTTATTGGTGATAATTCTGGAGTTCTTTCGTTTTTAATTGTTGAATTATTTGGAATTTCATTTATTTTATTTTTTGAATTATCTATATGATTGGGACTATAATTCTTAGATGAAAATAAATTTCTAGAATCATTATTTGATGAATCATTAAAGTTAATTAGTTTAATACTATTATTTTGAGAATTTTTTTTATCTTCATCTTTATTAAAGATATGTGGATATTTATTATTATTTTCATTTATATTTTTTTCATTGATATTTCTAAATTCTTCTTTTCTATAATTATTAATATTATTGTAATCATTTTGTATTTGAGGATTATTTTTATTAATATTTTCATTATTAAAATCTTTTATTTTCAAAAACTCCTTTTCCTCTTTTTTCCTATTATAAGTATCTCCATTTCTGTTATCTTTAATTCCTTCTTTATTATCTTTAATATTATTTTTAATATTATTTTTAACATTATAGTTAACATTAGATTTCACATTATCATTTAAACCATTAATATTATCATTCTCATTATTGTTAGAATTTATGTTATTATTTCCCTCATTTTCTAAATTCTCTTCGGGAATCAATTTATCATCAAATTTAATATTACTTCCTTTTTTTTCATTGAAAACTTTTTTCATATCAATTTTCTTAATATTTTTTTCTAAAGTTTTTTTCAAACTATTATTATTATCTTCAATATTTCCACTTTTACTAAAATTAGATTTATATCTTTTAGATTCACTTCCACTTAATTCATCATTATCATCATGATTGGTTTTCCCAATTTTTACTCTATGATATTTTCTATAAGGACTATTATTTTGACTTAAATCATATTCTTCATCTTCTTCTTTAATAACTTCATTAGGAATGATTAATTTTCTTTCATAATTTTCATCTTCATATTCTTTTACATCTTCTTCATCATAATATTCATCTTCTTCTTCATTATTATCTTTTTTTTTTAAAGTATTATTATTTGAATTTTTTTCACTTGAAGAATTATCATTATCTATTGATTCTAAATTTTGATTTATTTGATTTTTGGGAATTGAGTTATTAATTATTATTGTAAATTTCTTATTTGAGTCTTCGTTTTCTTCATTTGTTATTAAATTATTTTTTTTTTTTGTATTTGAAATATCTTTTTCTTTAAATTTTTTTGAGTTTGTTTCTGAGGAATTTATTATATCCTTTTTATTTTCTTCTTTTTTATTTTTTTCAGTTTTTATATTTTTTTGATTTTCTATATTTGGAATTATTTTATTTTTTATCTCTTCTTTATTTATTAAGTTTTTGGAATTTAATATTTCTTTTTTTTTTGAAGGTTTTATTTTGTTTAATTCAAATTCTTCATCTTTTGTTTTTGAGTTATTTTGTAAATTTTTTAATTTGTTTTCAGTTAATTTTTTTTCATCCTCTTTTTTTTTATAAGGAGAGATGTTTTTATTTAATTCACTAGAATAATTTTCTTTGTCTTTGATAATATTATTTTTATTTTTGTTATCAGTATTTTTTGTGTTGTTATTAATTATGTTTGGGATATTTGTATTTTTGATATTATTATTATTTTTATTTTTTATATTATTACCACCATTATTAACATTCATTTTATTCTTATCAGTATTAATATCATTAGTACCAATATTATCATTGTTATTATCATTATTCTTTTTATTATCTTTTTGATTTATTGTTTTTATTATATCATTTTTTAAAAATTTTGTTTTTGAATTTTTGTTGGGATTATTATTATTTTCTTTATTGTTTTTTGAATTTAATATATCATTCATTTTAAGTGAATTTATATTTCTTAAAGAATTATTTACATTAGATTCTTCTTCTTTTGAGATATCATCATTTTTATCTGAATTTAAATTATTTTTTAAAGAATTAATCTTATTTTTCTTATCTGAAGATTTCTCATTTGAATATATAATATTATTCATTTTATCTATAAGAGTATTTGAAGTATTATCTATATTATTTGAATCTTTTGTTTTTTCATTGTTATTTTCATTTTCTTCATTCTTATTTATACTATTCTTATTATTTGATTGATTTATATTATTTTCAGTTTTTTTATTATGATTTGGTTTAAGAAAATTTTTTAATACCTTTTTATTGATTGGATTATTTGATTCATTATTTAAAATATTATTTTTTCCTTTTTCATTTTCATAAATTCCTGTATAAAGTGAGTTTATAAAACTTGAACTTTTTCTATTGTCTTTTTTATTTTCATTTAATGCTTTAATATTATTTATTTTTTCGTCACTTTTTATTTTTAAATGATTGTTTCTTTCACTGAGATTTTCTTTTATGCTATTTTCATTATTATTATTTTCATTTAAGTTATTTATATTATTTCCTTTTTTTTGGCTTCTCCTTAAAAATTTATATTGTTTTCCTTTTGAATTTGATTTTTCATTATTATTATTATTATTATTATTATTATTATTATTATTAATAGTATTATTATTATTATTATTAATAGTATTATTATTATTATTATTATTATTATTATTATTATTATTATTATTATTAATAGTATTATTATTATTATTATTAATAGTATTATTATTATTATTATTATTATTATTATTATTATTATTATTAATAGTATTATTATTATTATTATTATTATTATTA
>JAJJLU010004173.1:0-17152 GCA_023807065.1 Isotricha intestinalis | reverse complement strand
AGAAGCTGATTTAATGAAAAGTGAAACTATAAATCAATTAGAAGAAGAATTAAGAAGAATTAAAGAAACACATGCAAATATGATTAAAACTTACGAAGCAAAATTAGGAGAATTTGGTATTCCTGTTGAAGAAATTGGATTTGAACCTCTTTTACCTGTTAATGAAGTTAAAACTATTGAAAATTCAAATGCTTTAAATAATATTCAAAATTCTACAAATAATGCTAATACAAACTTAAATAATAATATTAGTAATAGTATGAATATTGCAATGGTAAGTCCTTCTCATTAAAATAATACTTTTTTAATTAAATCATATATAAAAATATGAAAATGAATAAATATATTAAAAAGCTTTTTATTTCTTTTTTGTTTTTTTTTTAATATTTAAAATATTGGAAATTAATGTGATTAAAAATGATAAAAAATCAGTGTTTTACTCAATTTAGTTTTAAGTGTAATAAGTATTAATCATTTAATAATAAATTTATGGAAATTAAATATAAATTTAAGGATTTAATTGTAAATAATGAAATTTTACATATTTTTTTGAATCAAAAATATGTTGAATTCTTTATTAAATCTAGAGAAATTTTTAGTACATAAACAGTTGATAAATATTTTTATTTTTTATAAAATTAAGAATTTTTTTTCTTTTTAAATTTTTTTAATTTCTAAATTCACGTTAAACAATAAAATAACTATTCTCGATTTTATTTTTCGAATTGTATTAGTTTATAAAATTTCCAATAAGAATTTTATTTGAAAGATTTGATATATTCATTAATATATCATTTATTAATAAATTGGTTTTATATTTTTTGTTTTTTTTGAAATTATTAATTTTATAGACTTATATGAGTTTCATCAAATTGTAAAAATCTATTTGACATGACCTTATTCTTCTAAATAATTTAAAAAAATAAATAGATAATTATATAGATTCTAAAAGTTTATTAAAAAGTTTAAAAAATGAAAAAGAAAAATCCTTATTTATTCAATTATCATATTATTCTGTTACTTCAATATTATTATAATAATCTTAATTTTTTAATGTTTCAATAAAAATATATATAAATCAGAAATTAATATAATTTAATAAAAAAATGACTCCTAGAGTAATTTGGTATTTGATACTTTTTGGATGTGATATTTTTACAATTGTTTGTATGATAATATACATTAAATTGAGAGAATTCCTTCTAGATTTCAATTTCTGGGTTTTGATTGGAGCATTCTTTTATTGGGGATATATGATGTTAAGTGAAATGGCACAATCTGGTGAATCCAATAAAGCAACTGAAACTTTCTTAGGAGGAGAAAGAACTCAATTTATGACTGATACCTTATTTAAATATATATTTTCTATTGTTATTGGAATTACCTTAATAGAAGGACTTTTTGATCGTTCTTTTACAAAGGGTACTTTTTTGGACCTTACAAAATTATATACAAATTATTTATTTCCTGCTGCATGCATTGCTGAAATTTTCCTTAGAAGTAGAAATAGATCTCCTGCTCCTTTTAAAGATATTATTATTCTTCTTATTATGATCGGTGTTTTTTTCGTGTTGAATGTTTTGAATAAAGGTTTTGATTTCATAAAAAATCGATTGGTTCAATATATTTGTCAAGCAATTGGAGTTATTATTGCATACTTTTTATATGATTTTTTAGTTTATTTAAAAATTCAAGGAACATGGGCTGGATATTCTTTCTTGAGCTCAAATTAAATAAATTTATTGAGGTTAAACTACTTAATTAAAAAAACTATTTATATTCTTTTCTTTAAATATTTATATTAATTACATGAAAATGAATATTTTTTTTGATTGAGAAAGATAAGTTTATGTAAGTATGGTTTATGATTCTTTTAAGTTTTTTTTTGGTATTTTTTTTAAGAATAAATTTTTAATTTAAAATTTCAAATATTTACTTTTGAATATTATTTAGAAATTTATTTATTTGGAATATATGATGTTAAGTGAAATGATTGCTTAAGGAAATATCAATAAGGTAAATTAGCTTTCATAAATTAAAAACCTGTTGATCAAACCCTATTTAAATTTTATTTTAAATCATTGTTTTTATAAAAAAGAATTTAAAAAATGTTATCTTTTTTATATGTTTACCTTTTTTATTTATATATTCATATTTTTATTAAATAATCAGAGGTAGATATAATTTAATTATTATATTTTTGATAAGATATATTGTATTTTCATTATTTATCGTATTTCTTTTTCAACCAAATTTTCTTATAGTAATCAAAATATTTTTATAGTTTTTTTATTAATTCAGATGAAATCATTGATTTATTTATATCTTTTTATTCTAAATAAAAATCTATTCTTTACTTTAAGCATTTATTCTTCAATAAAAAATATCTATTTCCTCTTACACAAGAATTTATTATAGAATATTTTGATAAAATTTTACAACTCAGTAAAATCAAAATTAAATAATATTATTCTTTGTTGTGTTTTAATAGGAAATTGATTTGATTTAATAAATACTAAATAAGTTTTGATTGAAGAAGAAGAAAAAAATATTCTAAATTAAGAATTATATTTATCTTATAAGAAATTAGAATAAAACAATCTTTCCTTTAAAATATAATTAATTATGAAAAAAACATAATAATAAAAAAAGAGAAAAAATTGTGGTTAATTAAATGATATAAAAATATAATTTATAAAAAAAATAAATTTTAAACATCATTAAAAAATGTTAAATCCTTCATTTAAAAAATCCTTATGATTTTATAATATAAAAAAAAGTTCAAAAAAATTCCAAAATTAATCCTAATTAAAAGTTTCTCCTTTAGGAGTAAGACAAAAAGGTCTAGCATTCCCTTTTAAATTAGCAACACTTTGTGGAATATAACCCATATAATCAGGAATTCTAACTTTAAAATTAAGTAAATGATTAGCTTTATTAACATTAAAATAAGGATCTTTAATTCTTTCTTGATAATACTCAAATCTATTAACCGGTATAAAACCTCCATAACCAGGAATAAAAGCAGTAGTAGGTTTCGTAGTTCCGAGTCCAATTTGATAATTACTACTATGAATTTTAGGTTGATTGTGCCAGAAGAATTTTTCAAAAACATCATCTCCATATACTCCTTCGTATTGAGTTCCTTCTGTCCTATAATATGCTGTGTGATACCTATGATATCTCTGCTTAAAGTGATCATCTATTGTTGGAGGCTTGAAATCATAAGTCTTCTTTAATTCATCTGTTACCTTATTATCATGGTCGTATGTTGTTTCCCATTGAGAAAATGCTGATGTACGTGATGGACCACGTGCTTCCATTTCACTATTTTAAAATTTTTTTTTTTTTCACCAAAAAATTGTTTTCCTTTTTTTTGTTTTTTTGGTAGAAAAAAAAATGTTAATTTTTTATTATATTTATATTCTTACAATTTACTACGGATATATGGTTCGTTTTTTCTTATTGTTTTATCACATATCATTTCTACACATGTTGGACTTTCACTATATTCATATTTTCCTAAATCAATTTTTAAAGTTTCATCTCTTGGTTTTGTATAATTTTCTTCTCTTAAGGTTTTTAAATAATCTGTCATGTAAATACTGTCATATCTTAATTTATCATCAAAATATGGAATTTTTCTTTTGTGGTAATTTCCAATATCTGTATATGCATCTTTTACATAATAATCATCTACTCCGGGCTTCTTTGTTGCTACTTGACGATCTCTATTTTGTTTTATATATTTTTAACTTACTTATATGATTGAAATCCCATATATTGAAGATAGTCTACTTTATCACCTTCCATTTTGATAAGTTATTTTTTTATTTTGGTTATTCTTTTTCTATTTTTTTTATTTTTAATTTTATATTTTAAGGAATTTATTTTTATTTTCTTAGTTGAAATATAATTAAATGATAATTTTGTTTATTTAATACTAGAAATACGATATTTAGAAATAAAGACTTTTTTTTATTAAATATAAATTAAATTTTTTAACTATAAGTTTAAAATAAATTGTTTATTTAGTCATTATATTGTTAATTGTTCCATTAAATAAGTAGTAACAAATCTTGATTGAGAATTAACAGTCATTTTCATATCTGTAACTTCTTTAACTAAATCTTGAATAAATTCAACAATAAAATCAATAACATCTTCTTTTCTATAATTTTCTAAATGATAATTAGTAATTAAAAAAGAAATATCATAACCTTTCTTTGGGATTTTTCTTAATAAATTTAATTTATTTGCTCTATTCATTAAATATTTCCCATAAATATTAATAATTAAAGATTCTATTTCAGCATGTTTCTTAAGAGCAATATGAACTTGAACACTATTAATAGAACTTTGAATTTCTACTTTTTCTTCTTCATTTCTTGTAATTAAAACTGGTTGATTAACTAATTCTGCACTTTCATCTACTTCAACTTGAGGTCTATTTATTTTTTCATATATTTGACTTGGAAAGTTTTGAATACATAATGCTTGATCTAAAGTATCTCTTATTATTGTAAGATATGGTTTATAAGTCTCTACCATTTTTCAAAATAAAAGATTTTATATTATATTTTAATTTAATTATTATATTTAAATTTGTTTAAAAAGTTTAATATTTTATCATTAATTGTTGTTATTTTATAATAAATTAAACATTATTAAATTAGAAATATTAAGATTAATCTATTATTAATTTAGTTCTCACATCTAAAACTTCATTCATAAATTTTTTAAATTCAGAATAAATAATATAATTTACAACAAGTCCAACAATTAATAATAAAACTATAGAATAAAGTAATAAAAAATGAGAAATAATATATCGATCTACAATTCTTTCATCAAACTCATTAAAAGTTGGTATATGGCAAGTAATAATAGTTTCAATAAGAGTTAATATCATGATAAAAGATATTAATTTTAAATGAAAAATATACCAATATCTCATTTGACATAATCCATAAACTCCAATAAAAACTAATAAAAACATTAAAACAAGGGATAAAATTTTATAAGGAGTTAAATCTACTTCATCATAACCAACATAAATATGATATAAAGAAAGCATTCTTATTATAGCAAATAAGATAAATAACTTATAAATAATTTTATATATTTTTTCAAGTAAAAGTCTTTTTTTTGAAGTTTGAAACATAATAAGATCAATCATTTGAGAAGATAAACTTTCTAATTTTTTTCTATTATTATTTCGTAAAGGAGTAGTTTCAACTGAAACTGAAGAATCAGATAATTGAATTGAAGTTTCATGAATATTAAAGTTATCGTATATTTTATTTTTATCTTCATAATAAGTAAATCTTGTTGATTCTTCTGGGTATAATTGTCCTAATGAACATATTTTCAAGAAAGAATTTTTTAATAATGCAATTTTTATAGATGGAAAAAGAATATGTTGATATTTTTTTGATTTTATTATATTTGAATATAGTTTTAAGTTTTTATGATTTATTCTTATATTATCTTCACTTACTTCTGTTTTATTTGTATTAAACATTATTTAATAATTTAAAAATTAAATTAAAATATTCTAAAATAAATAAAGAAAAATAAATAAATTTCTTAAAAATAATAAAACATAGAAAGAATTATAAAAAAAAATAACATTCTTTAAGTTATTAGATTAATGATATTAAGGATTTAAAAGTAAAAAATAAAGTATATACATTTAAGAATTTATATTAATTTTTTGGAAGTAAAATTTATATTATTATTATTTCAAATTAAAAAAAAGGAAATTAATCAATTATTTTTTAATAATTAATTTTTAGATTAAAACAATTTAATTTTATTTGTAAAAAATGACAGATAAACAAGAATTTTTTTCAATGGGATCATTAAGTGATGATGACGATGATGATGAAAAAGATGAAGAAGAATTGAAAAAAGAAGAAGAAAGGAAAAAATTAGAAGAAGAAAAGAAAAAAGAAGAAGAAAGGAAAAAATTAGAAGAAAAAAAGAAAAAGGAAGAAGATAGTGATTTAAATGCATTAAAATCAAATTTTTTAGAAAGAAGAAGATCAATAAGAGTAGAACATAAAAAAAAGAAATCCCTATCACCAATAGATAATAATAATAAAAAAGCTTATGAAAGAAAAACAGTTCAAAATTATAAAGAATCTCCATTAAATAAAGAAATAGATAATAAATTAAATATAAATTCAATTAAAATAAATAGTTTAGAAAATTCTCCAATAAAAACAATAAACAAAGATGAAAATAAGGAAGAACAAGAAAAATTAAAATTTAATTTAAATGCTGAAAATACAAATAAAGAATTAAAAACATTAAATTCAAATATAAATGAAACTAATAATAATATTATTCAACATTTAATAAATGAAAATTTAGAAGAACAAAATAAAATAATAGGAGGTAAAATAGAATTTAGTCAAATTCAAGCAAAAACAACAGAAAATGATTCTGATAGTATTTATTCTTCTTTATCATCATCATTAAGTGAAAATATTGAAAAGCAAATTGATATTTTAGTTGAAAATGATAATGAACAAAATAATTCTTTTTTAAAACAAATGCTTATTGAAACTAATAAACATTATATTAAAGACCAAAATAAACAAGAAGAAAAATTACAAAATTGTGCTGTTAGAGTTATTTATAATATTATTCATCAAAAAATTAATTTTATTAGATTAAAAACTTATTTGTTAATTAAGTTTTGGAAAGGAAATTTAAAGAAGAATAGTGGTAAAATTTTTTTCCAATGTTATGAAAAATATCAAAATAGAAATAAACAAATTGTTCTTTTTAAATATTTTAGTAGGTTTAAAATTAAAACTTTAAATGTTATTTCTAAAACAAAAAGAATAATTGATTTGATTAAATCTTTGGAAATTAATAATAATAATATTAATGATGCTAGAACTATTAGTAGAGAAATTGTTTCAAAAATTACTGAACATATTAAAAGGGAAGCTGCAAACAGAAATAAAAAAAATATAGATACTTCTCAGAATAAATTAAAGGAGAAAAAGGAGGAAAAAATAGAAAAAAAGGTTGTAGAAAAAAAAGAAGAAAAGAAAGAAGAAAAAATAGAAAAAAACGTAGAAGAAAAGAAAGAAGAAGAAAAGAATGTAGAAAAAAAAGAAGAAAAGGAAGAAGAAAAGAAAGAAGAAAAGGTTATAGAAAAAGTTGAAGAAAAGGTCGAAGAGAAAAAAGAAGAAAAGGTCGAAGAGAAAAAAGAAGAAAATGTTAAAGAGAAAAAAGAAGAAAATGTTGAAGAGAAAAAAGAAGAAAATGTTGAAGAGAAAAAAGAAGAAAATGTTGAAGAGAAAAAAGAAGAAAAAGTTGAAGAAAAGGTAGAAGATAAAAAAGAAGAGAAAGTAGAAGAGAAAAAAGAAGAGAAAAAAGAAGAAAAAGTTGAAGAAAAAGTAGAAGATAAAAAAGAAGAGAAAGTAGAAGAAAAGGTAGAAGATAAAAAAGAAGAAAAAATTGAAGAAAAAGTAGAAGATAAAAAAGAAGAGAAAGTTGAAGAAAAGGTAGAAGATAAAAAAGAAGAAAAGGTCGAAGAAAAGGTAGAAGATAAAAAAGAAGAAAAGGTTGAAGAAAAAGTTGAAGATAAAAAAGAAGAAAAAGCTGGAGAAAAGGCAGAAGAGAAAAAAGAAGAAAAAATAGAAGAGAAAAAAGAAGAGAAAAAAGAAGAAAAAGTTGAAGAAAAAGTAGTAGATAAAAAAGAAGAAAAAGTAGAAGAGAAAAAAGAAGAGAAAAAAGAAGAAAAAGTCGAAGAAAAGGTAGAAGATAAAAAAGAAGAGAAAGTAGAAGAGAAAAAAGAAGATAAAAAAGAAGAAAAAGTAGAAGAGAAAAAAGAAGATAAAAAAGAAGAAAAAGTAGAAGAGAAAAAAGAAGAAAAAGTAGAAGAAAAATTAGAAGAAAAGGCAGAAGAGAAAAAAGAAGAAAAAATTGATGAAAAAAAAGAAGAAAATGTAGAAGAAAAAATTGAAAGTAAAAATGAAGAAGATAAAGAAAAAGAAAAAAAAGAAGAAAAAGATATTAAAGAAGAGAAAAAAGCAGAAAAGGATGAATATATAGATAAAAAAGAACAAGATAAAAATGAAATTGAGAAAAAAGAAGAAAAAATTGAAGGAAAAGAGAAAATTGAAGATAAAAAAGAAGCTGAAAAAATTGAAGAAAATAAAAAAGATGATGAAAAAATTAAAGAAGATGATGTTAAAAAAGAAGTTGAGAAAACAAAGGAAGAAAAAAATAATAATGAATCGAATATTTTTAACTCATTGACTAATAAAATTGAAGAAATAGAAAAGAAAGAAGAAGAAAAGAAAGAAGAAGAAAAGAAAGAAGAAGAAAAGAAAGAAGAAGAAAAGAAAGAAGAAGAAAAGAAAGAAATAGAAAAAAAAGAAGAAGAAAAGAAAGAAGAAGAAAAGAAAGAAATAGAAAAGAAAGAAATAGAAAAAAAAGAAGAAGAAAAGAAAGAAGAAGAAAAAAAAGAAGAAGAAAAGAAAGAAATAGAAAAAAAAGAAGAAGAAAAGAAAGAAGAAGAAAAAAAAGTAGAAGAAAAGAAAGAAGAAGAAAAAAAAGTAGAAGAAAAGAAAGAAGAAGAAAAGAAAGAAGTAGAAAAGAAAGAAGAAAAAACAATAGATAATGAAAATATAGATGAGACAGCTTTAGAAGTTCCTCAAGAATCATCTATAGGGAAAATAAATGAAACTTCTTCAATTCCAAGTGTTACAACATCTTTAAAAAAGCCATCATCTATTCCACCAGTTCCAGGAAGCACAATTCCTCCGGTTCCAGGAAGTACAATTCCTCCGGTTCCAGGAAGTACAATTCCACCAGTACCAGGAAGTACAATACCTCCAGTTCCAGGAAGTACAATCCCTCCAGTTCCAGGTAGTACAATCCCTCCAGTTCCAGGAAGTACAATCCCTCCAGTTCCAGGTAGTACAATCCCTCCAGTTCCAGGTGTTCCTGGTGTTCCAGTAGTTCCAGGTATTCCAACAGTTCCAGGTATTCCAGGTGTTCCAAGAGTTCCAGGTATTCCAGGTGTTCCATTAGCTCCAGGTGTTCCAGGTGTTCCATTAGCTCCAGGTATTCCAGGTGTTCCATTAGCTCCAGGTATTCCAGGAGTTCCAAGAGTTCCCGGAGTTCCAGGTGTTCCAGGTATCCCAGGTGTTCCAGGTATTCCTGGCTTTCCAGGTTTAGGAATGTTTGGTCCTCAAATAGATCCTACAAAAGATTTACCAAAACCTCCTAAGAATATGAACATTCGTAAATTCCAATGGCAATTTGTCCCAGTCCGTCAATATAAAGAATCATTTTGGTCAAAAACTCAAGAAGAGCATGACAAAGGTAAAAATCCTGTAATAATTGATTTTGATAATCTTCAACAAATCTTTTGTGAAGAGAAGAAGAAACCAGTTAATAAAGAAATAGTAAAATCAACAAATACATCAAAGAAACAAGCAAATATTTTAGATGGGAAAAGATTAATGAACGTATCAATATCAATATCAAAAATAAAAGTTCCTTTAGAAAAAATAGAACAAATATTAAAAAATTATGATATGAATAATACATTAGAATTAGAAATCATTGCTACATTATTATCAATATTTCCAAATGATGAAGAAACAAAAAGTTATAAAGAATATTCAGGAGATGTGAAAAGCTTAAGTCAACCAGATCAATTTTGTTATATGTTAGTTTCTATTAATAATTGCAAGAAAATATTAAATTTTTTAAAATTTAAAAAGAATTTACCTGTAAATGTAGGAAATATATTATTAAAAATTAAAACATTACAAGAATGCTTAAGTTCAATTAATCAAAGTGAACAATTTAAAACAGTATTATTTATATTAAGACAAATAGGAAATTATTTAAATACAGGAACTAGTAATGGAAAAGCTTTAGGATTTTATATTTCATCTCTTGATAAATTAGATTCTGTTAAAGGATTTAATAAAGAAAAAACTTCTTTATTAGAATTTTTAGTTATTACTATTAAAAGTAAAAATCCTAGTTATTTGAATTTTTATAAAGATTTTAACTCATTAAATGAAGCAAGTCAAATTAATAAAACTGATTTAGAAAAAGACATTAATGAAATACAAAATGAATTAAATAAAATTAAATTAGAAAAAGAAACTAAAGACGAAGATTATTTATTATTTCTTAATAATGTTGAAAAATATTCTTCCATTAAAATTGATTGTATTAATATTTCTTTGAAAATATTAGAAAAAGAAATAGAAACTTGTTATACAACATTTGGAGAATTAAAAGATAAATTTAATTTAAATGCTTTTTTAAAATCAATAGATAATTTCGTTGAATTATACAAAGCAAAATTATTAGAAATTTCTCAGAAAGAAGCTAAATTATTAAAGAAAAAAATAGCAGAAGAAAAAAAGAAAAAGAAAAAAATCGAAAAAGAAAAGAAAGAACAAAAACCTGAGAAAAAAGAAGAAAAAATAAAAAAATTAAAAAATATAGATAATAATCTTGATAATAATGTTGAAAATGTTAAAATAAATGAAAATTTGAGTAAAAAATTATCTCAAGAATTTAGAGAATCAAGAGGAAGAGAAAATAAATTTTATTCTGATTTCCAAAAAATAAGAGAAACAGCAACAAGAAAAACAATAGCAAGAAGAACTGCAGTTAAAAAAGATTTACAAGAAATAAAAGAATTTATTAGAGAAGAAAGAATTAGAATGAAAAGTCAATCTAAAGAAAAAAATAATGAAAATCAAAAAAATGAGAATAATAATAATAAAAAAGAAGCTAAATATAGATATTCTGATTATAAAATTGATAAAATTTTAGAAGAAAATGAAGATAAAACTTCTAAGCATAAATTAGAAAAAGATTTTGAAATGTTTAAAAGACCAATTGGCTTTGGCTCAAGACAAAAATTAGATAATAATGCTATTAAATTATTTGGTCAAAGAGGAAGTGGAATGTTATCTAAAGAAGAAATAAAAAATTTAAAAAATAAATAAAATAAAATATAATAATTAACATTAAATTCAAGAAAAAAAAATTAATAATTTATTTATTTAATATAAATTGTTAAAATTGATAATATTTTTTTTTTTTAATTTTTCACATTATATAAACTTTAATTATTATTTAAAAAATATATAAAGTTTTAGCTTCAGAAACTTTTTGTTTATTAGGACAAGTAGGACATTTAATTTGATTATGTAAAGTTCCTGATTTTTCCATTTTATCTAAAGCATTTTTACTAACGCAATGACCACATTTAAGTAACATTGGAGGATTTTCAGGAGTTGACATTTCCTTAGTAACAGGACAAATAAATAAATTATGAAATTTTAATTCATTAGGTAATTTAATTTCATAAGGTAATTCTTTAACATCATCTTTATCTTTAATATCTGTTTTTTCTTTTAATATTTTATCAGCTTTTAATATTTGAGGCAAAGCAATCATTCCACTTACAATTGATAAATAAAATCCTGATTCATTAGGTAATTCTAATTTAATTATTATTTATATTCTTACTTAAATATGTACAACAATTATTAATAAAAATATCTGATACTTTTTTCCATAAATCATCAATGTTATTATATTCTGTATAAGGACTTTTACTAACTTCATTTTTCCTAAAAATTAAAAGAGTCATTAATTTTGATATTTCTGAATAATGTTCTTTATTTGTTAGAAATTGAGCAAATTCTTTTTTTGCAAATTGAACACATTCAATAGAAGTTTTTTCATTTTTATTTAACATTAAAATATATTCTAATTTTAAAACTTCAAAAAATAAAGTTGATTTAATACTTTCTAAATATGTTTTATATTTCTCACACCATTTATGTAAAGTATCTATGTTATGATCTTTTAAATCTCTTGTTATTAAGTTTAAGTCTTGAAAAACAAATTTATAATTTTGATCAAAATTTAAATTGCCATCTTTAATTAAAGCATCTGATGTTTCAAAATCTCCTCTTCTATATAAATCTTTTAATATTATTGTATTGAAAAGTGATTTATCATATGAATAAATTTTACAATCAGATAAATTATTTTCTGTTTGAAAATTTTTACTCATTTTTTTTCCTAATTTTGATAAAGAACCATAGAAATTATTATAGTAATTATTATAATCATCTATTAAATTCATTGATTTTAAACTTGAGATTGATTCATTTAAAATTTTTGAATAAGATTCTTTTTTATTTTCTTGACTTTCACTTTCAGGAATTTCTTTAAGTTTTTTTTCACAATCTTTTAAATTATTTTGTAATTTATTTAATATATTTGAAATATTAGTGTTTGCTTTCTTATGTTTTTCTTTAACTTTATCTAAACCTGTAATAATCTCATTTAACATTATAAATAATTAAACAATTAAAAATAATAAAATCAAAAAATTATAAAAATATAAAAGAAAAAAAATAAATGAGCAATGTAGAACATACTACAAATTCAAATGAGAAATATTCTCATGAACATTATAATAATAAATCAAGAATTTATATTGATTCTAAGGGAAATGATAATACAATGATATTAAGAAAAAATCCAGAAATGAAAAATGAATGGAAATCAAATGATATTAATGTAAATACGTTAAATAAATTAAGAAATTTTGGATGTAATTGTGGATGTCATAGAATATGTAATTGTAATAATAAAAATGAAGATGGTTCAAATAAACAATTATATTTTAAAAATAATATGAGGAATTCATTAAATGAACAAAATATACTTCGTTCACAAAGTACTTTATTAAATAGAGATATTCCATATTCTTCATCAAATAATAGAAATGTAAATACATATTCTTTAGAAAATCAAAATAATAAAAATATAAAAGAATTACTTAAAAAAGGATTAACATATGCTTTAAAAAATGCGAAAAAAAATAAAAATGGAAATTCAATTAAAAGATTAGATTTAAATATGATTTCAGGACCAAGTCATAATTATACTAATACTAATAATCATAGGAACAATAATAATTTTGAAGAATTTATTGATGAAAAAGATGGACCTTTATCAATGAAAAGTACAATGAAATCAACAGGTTTAATGAGAAGTTCAAAGGATACTATTAATGAAAATAATATTGATATTAATAATGCTTTTAAAGAAAATCCTCAAATGGAAATTAGAGCTAAAATTTTGAAAAATAAAGTTAATTCTCTTGAAATTAATAATAATAATAACAATAATAATAATAACAATGATAATAATAATAATAATTATAATTGTAATAATAATATTTATAATTATGATTATAATAAAGATTTTGATTATTATAATAATAATAATCAAGGTGATTGTAATTGTAATTATAATAACAGTAATAATAACAACGAACAATTAACTTATTATATGAGTAGGAATTCTAATATGAATAATGATAATATTTTTAGTTTTAAAAAAAATGAAAATGACTATATTCAAAATAATCAAAAATATGATTCAAATAATAATGACTTTCAAATATATGAAAATCCAAATGATAAAAAAATTCCATCAACATTAGAAGAAAATATAAAAAGTAATAATTATACTTATAGAAATAATGATGAATGTCAAAATAATAATAATACTTTTGAGAAAATAATAGGAAAAAAAAAGATTTTAAATCAATATATTCCAGATAATAATAATGAAAATAACATTAATTTAAATCAAAGAAATAATTCAATGAATTTTATAAGTCCAATAAAAAATAAAAGTCCTTATATTAGTGGAAATACATCTTTTAATGATAATATTTCCTATTCAAAAACAAAAAGAAAAAACAAGAAATCAATACCAAATGAAAATCAAAGATTATCTGATTCAAAAAGAGATAAAAAAGAAACAGAAAGATTTGAGAAAGAATTTAAAAATGCTAATTTCGAAAAACTAAAAGGAAAGAATAATTATGGAGATTTTAGAAGAATAATAGATAAAATAAAACATTATAGAAAAATAAGAAATGAAAAAATTAAATTATTTCGCAATGATGATGAAGATTTTTATTTAGAAGATAATACTTTCAAAAACAATAATACCAATAATAGTATTTATTCAATTCCACAACATTATCGTTCTTTATGTGATTATCCAATAAAAAATAATTTAAAAATAGGAAAATATTATTCAATGTATAATAATAGAAATTACAGAGATAATAAAGAATTAAATAATTCTTTACAAAATTCTAAAATATTAAAAAATTCTTCAAGCATAATGCCTCCTAATCCTTATGAAACAGTTATTAAAGCAAGAGAATCTTTTTTTTTTGTTGATTAAATATAATAATAATGTAAATAATTTTTTTTTTTTGGATTTTCAAAATTTAATTTTATTTAATTAAATAAAAATTATAAGTTATTAAATTTATATATTTTTACAAAATTATAAAATTTAATATTGACAATATTTATTTATACTTCTTTAATATTAAAATTTTCATTCAAAAAATCAAATCCTTCTTCTTGTATTGTAATTCCATTTTTATTTTCATCATTGTTTTTAAGTGTTGAATTCTTTTTAATAGTTGATAAAAAACTATCAATTCCTTTACAACCTTCTCTAAACTCACTTGAAGTTATTGATGCTAAAGTTAAAGCTAATTTCTCATTTTTAGTTTTTTCATTTTCTTTTTTATTTGATAATATTGAATCTTCTTCTTCTTTATTTTCTTCAAACTTTATTGGCTTTATTAATTTAAATTCAGGAGAATTTCCATTTGATTCATTTAATTTACAATTATAATCATTATCATTTATATTTTTAGTATAAATTATTGAATCTGGTTTTGAATTTTCTTCTTTTAATTTTTCTTCGTTTTTTATATTTAAATTTAATAAACCTTTATTTTCTAATTGTTGATTAATTAAAAATTTTTGATAAGTAGAAATCGTATTTTGTATTTTTGATTTTGGAATAATTTTACTTGTATTATTAATTAAAGATTCATCTGAAATTTCAGTTTTATTTACTTTATTTTTTTTATCTATTAAATTTTGACCTTTTAAATTATTTAATTCTTCTTTTAAATTTAAATTTTCTTGAAATAAAGACATATTATCTTTATTTAACTGGAAATTTTTTTGATTAATATTATCATTTTCTTTTTCTAGTAAAGAAATAATAACATTTTTTTCAATGAAATTAGTATATAATACATCAATGAGTTCAAAAATTTTAGAAAGTCTTTTTTCTTTAAATAATAAATCATATTCCTTTTGAGTAAGATCAATCATTTTCATAAATTCTAAAAATTCATCATTCTCAAATTTTCTATCATCAACTAAATGATTGAAATTTTCTAAAGTTTTAGGTCTTTCATAATTATCTATATTATTAATGTTATTTTGAATTTTTTTCCCATTATCTGTATTTAATCTATTTAAAGAGGGATTTTTTTTTTTCGTAAAAGAAAATATTAATTTATCTTTCTCTTTATTTGAAGTAAAAACATGATTTTTATATTGATTTCTTAAGTTCTGATTTTCTATTTGTAAATGATGAATTAAAGTTTCATATCTTTGAATAGAGTCTCTAGCTCTTTTAATAATAGTTTTAAAATTTTCATAAATGTCTTTATATAATAATAATTCATCATTAATTTGAATAATTGCTTTATAAGGTTCAGTCACGTAAATTTCTCTATCAACTAAACTAAAATCATCTCTTAATTGTTCTATTTTTTTTCTTTGAACTAATATTATATTTTCTTTCTTTTTATTATTTTGTTCAATTGTAAATAATTTTGTTTTTAATTTTTCAGATTCATCTCTTGCTTGACTTATTGTTTCATTAAATATTTGTTCATTATATGATAATTTTGATGTTAGGTTTTGTATTGTTTTTATTAATTTATCTTTTTGATTATATAAATTCTCATTTTCTTGTTTATATTGTTTTAAATATGTATTTATCTTTTCTTTAAAATTTTTATCTGAAAAAAATCCTTGGATTATTTCTTTATTTATTTTTATATTTGCTTTTAAATCAAAAATTTCAGATTTTAGAAAATTGTTTTCTTGAATTATGGCATTGTAACTATCTGCATATTTATTTAATAGTTTTAGTGCTGTTCTTTTCTCAGCTTGGGCGTTTGTTGATAAAAAAGACATATTATTTTTATACAATTTTAAAAATATAATTCAGAAAAATATTTATAGACAATCTATTATTTTATAATCTGTTATTTAATGTTAATTAAAAAATTATCTTTTAAAAATCTAAGATAAATTCAAATATAAATTTTAAATAAAATAGTTACAACAATAATTATAATTTTTAATGTTATATATATTTTCTTAAATTTTATATTTAAAAATAACACTTTTTTTATTTTAAATAAATATTATCGATTATAAAAAAGGAATTGGATTTTTATATCAAAAATAATTTTCTAATAAATGTGATTTATTTATAAATTCAAATAGTTTAAAACAAAAGGAAAATAAATGACATAATGAAATTACAAATGATTATTTATTAAGAAGAAAATAAAAAATTAATAAAAATGACAATAATATATTAAAATATCAATTCAATTTTTTCAATAATAAGTTTAAATGATATTGAAATTGATGATTAAAATTTACAATTTTTATTAGATAATATTTAAATGGAAGATAGAAATAAGTGGGAAAGAAAATTATTTATAATTCTTCTTATTTAGTATCTAGATTAAAACAAAAAATATAATTTGATGATCCAACCTACTAGATTATTATCTTTCAATCAAATATATTTTAATGAAAACTAACAATAATATAGATAAATAATAATAAAACAATTAGGAATTAATAATATTTTATCTAATTCTTATTGAAAAAGATTCTTAACTCATCATTTAAAAAATTTATAGGAGAAAAAGAAGGATATAATAATAATAGTGAAAATAACTTTCTAAAAGTTTTAATTCTAAATGTTAAATATCTTGTAAATAAATTAAAATGATAAAAATACAATATTATATAATAAAAATAAGAAGAAAAAAACAAAAATAAAATTGAGAAAACAAATATAAGAAAAATTTAATAATAATAGAGTGATTTATAATTACATATTAAATTCCTTGTATAACTTTCATTAAATATTAATTCCATTTTAATTCCTTTTTGAATATATATTTGAAATAAATCTAAATCTTCTA
>JAJJLU010004172.1:0-17158 GCA_023807065.1 Isotricha intestinalis | reverse complement strand
TTGAAGGACATGAATCAACACATTCATTATTTTCAATATCATATAAATTAGGACAATCTTTTATACATTCAATTAATTTTTGTTCTTTATTTATATTTATTTTATATCCACTATTACATTCACATTTAACACCATTTGATTTCATATTTTCTTTATTACATTCATCAACACAATAATATCCTAAATAATATTTATATTTAGAAGGACAACTTTCAACACATTCAAAAGTATTATATATCATATATGGTTTATCTAAAGATGTTATTTCATTACAATATTCATTATTATATAAACATTACTTTTCTTATTTTCTAAATTATAATACCAAATATTATATAAACTATTAATGATATTTTCATCATAACATGTTGAACAATAATCATTTTTAACATGAGATAAATAATAATTTTCTTTACAAGTTAAACATTTCATTTCTTCTTCATTATCAGAATATTCATAACAAGTTTCACATTTATCATAACAAACTTTAATATCAATTAGACAATTAGATGATATATATTCAGCAGTAAAATTATAATTTTCTTTTTTTTCAAAATAATAAGTTAACATATAATTTCCTTTCCCATTGTTTCCAACAGAATGTTTAATAGTTTCTTTATTATCATTTTCAAAATCTACTATAATATCATTACTACTTTCTTCATTTTTAAAAATTTTTAAAATATTTTTTTCATATAATGGATTTATAATAATATCATCAACATATAATATATTTTCATCATTTGAAACTAAATTTAATTGTTTTTTTGAACATTTCATCATTTCATTTGGAAATTTAATATCAAAAGAAAATATATCTAAATTTCCATTTTCATTTTCCATTTCAAAATAACCAATTGAAATTCCAAATTGAGGTACATAAAAATAAATTGTATATTTTAAATTTTTTAATTCATCTCCATTTATTTTAATTAAATTATATACTATTTCATCTAAAGAATAATCAACCCAATATAATTTTAGACATTGTTTTATTGAAATTGACATAAAAAAAGAAGTTTCTGTATAATATTCTATAAAAATAGAATCTAATGAATCTGAAATTTTTTCATTTAATTTTAATAAATTTCTATTAACCAAATGATTGTTCTTTCTTGAAATTAAGTTAACAAATAATTGATCTAAATTTGTATTTTGCCCAATTAATAAAATAGAAGAAGTATCTAAAGTAAATAATTTAAAATTATTAATTTCTAATCTTTCATCAAATAAATCTTGTAATTCTTCTTTTCCAGAAAAATCATCATTAATAAAAAATCCTTTTAAATTGTTTGAATCTATATAAGCACAAAAAATAGAAGAATACAAATTAACTGATTTACATTGGAAAATTTGATAATATGTAAAATATAGATTTGGTTCTGTAAAAAAAGTATAATTTAAAATATAATTTAAATCAGTGTCTGATTTTATAATAACATTTTTAAATAATTTATCAATTGGATTGTAATAAGTATTTGTGATAATAATATAATTTCCATCATTATTTTTTAATAAAGTAATTGAACATTTATAATTATTATATTGATAATCAGGATCTAAATTTTTTTTTTCAATATTTAATCGTCCATCAATTTTTAATATTTGAGAATCTAAAAGACAAACAAGATATTCATTATTTGATTCATAAATAAATTCTGTGTTATATGAACTTCCTTCAAAATATTTAAAAGCTTCAAATCCATTTTCTGTTAATTGAAACATTTGAAATCTATCTTTTAAAAGGAACATTTTTAAAAATTTACATTGAAAATTAGAATTTTTTATTGTAAATTTTGAATAATCTGGTGAATCACATAATATTCTTTTTATTATTAATAATATAAGAAATTGAAAAAAAATGAAACTCATATTTTTATTAAAAACAATTTTTATGATGATTTTTTTTATGAAAATTATATATTTTAACTAAATATATTTTTATACAAAAACAAAAAAAAATTATAAAAACTGAAGTAGAAAAAAATTAAAATAAAAAAAAACCATTTATATAAAAAAAAATAAATGACAAATAATTCTTTGAAATAGAAAAAAAATTAATTTAAAATAAATTTTTCCAAAGCTTCCTTAACTCCTCCTTCATCGAATTTTTTATTACAAATATAATTAGCTATTTGTTTAACATCATCCATAGCATTATTAACAACAACACCTAATCCAGCTTCCTTAATCATAGTGTAATCGTTATAATTATCTCCAATAGCCATAGTATCTTTAATATCAATATTTAAATAATTACATAACCATTTAACAGCAAATCCTTTATTTATTCCACTTCCATTTATTTCTATATATCTATTTGATGAAAATGATAAACTTAATTCACCTTCTTTAAATGATTCTTCTATTTCTTCTTTTATTTTCTTTAAATATTCCATTTCATTATATTTCGCAAATAAAATTTTTGCTATTTTCTCACTTTTTAAAGGTGTTAAATCTAATTGTTCCATTATTATTGGATTTGTTTTTTGAAGTTTTACTTTTCGTTCTATTTCAATTGGATCTGGTTTATATATATATATTTTATTTATTGTAAATACTACTATACATATATCATATTTTTCACCTATTTTAAATATTTTTTCTACTTTTTCAAATGGTAATTCTTTGAAATATAAAACTTTTTCATTTTCATTTTCACATATTAAACCACCATTAAAACATATTGAATATTCATTTGCTTTATCTTTTAAATTTATTTGTGATAATATTTCTTGAATCATTTCATATGATCTTCCTGTTGTTAATATAAATTTAACACCTTTTTCTTTCAGTTTTAATATTGCTTCTCTGTTAAATTCAGGTATTTTGTTATTTACTATTAATGTGTCGTCTAAATCTGAAAATACTAATTTTATATTCTTCTTTTTTTCTCCTGTTATCATTTTTAATAATTTTTATTTCAGAAAATATTTGTTTATATATAATATTCAAGTTTTTTTTTGGATTCATATTTTTAAGTTATTTTTTGTTTAGGTTTATTTGAATTACTTTTTCAATATATTATATATTTCTTTTTTGTTTCTTTTTCTTTTATATTTGAAATAAAAATAAGAATAAACTTAATCAAATAAAAAAATAATAATGAAGTGTTAAATTAAATAAGAAAATAAAAGTTAAATATTTTTCAAGATAGTTTATTTCAATTATGAAGGTTTTTTACAAAATATAATCTTACTTTATTTATTCTAATTAAAAAAGACAATTATACCGTTTGTTAATTTTTTTATAATTTAATAATTTTGTATTAAAAATTTTTATATTATTGTTTTTCTGAGTTTATTTAATGAATATTAAAATAAATATTATTACAGAAGCAAAAAAATATTAAAAATTAATAAATTTTTAAAATCTAACTTAAATTTTCTTCATCTAAATTATTTACTTTAATATCATTATCTTCTTTTTTTTCTTCACTCTTATTATCTTTATCATTATCTTTTTTATTAATATTATTATTTTCATTATTTTTTTTTTCTTCTTTATTTTCATCGTTAATATTTAAAATAGATTTTGCTTTTTCAGTAATTAAAGTAACACTTTCATTGGCTTTTTTAGTAATTCCTTGAACAATATCACTTTTATAAGCTTCTTGAGTTTTTTGAACAATTAAATTTCCTGTATTTTTTAATTTATCCATAATTTTAACATCTTCAATTTTCTTACTTACATTTTTTGAAGTTTCAACTATTTTTTTCTTTGTTTTAAAAAAGAAACTTTCCATCATATCAAATATATCTTTACTCTCATCTTCAACTTCTTCTTTATTTTCTTTTTTCATTAAATCTTTATTAAATTCTTCATTTTTATTTTTATTCTCATCTATAAATTCATTTCCTTCTTTTTCATTAGGTTTAATTAATTCAATTCCAACAAAATTATTATTTAATTCTTTTTCAACAATATTTCTTAAATTATTTCTATAATATTCACTGGCTTTTGTTTTAAATTTAATTTCAATAGGAAAAGCATCTTGAATATTATATTCATTGAAAAATTTTTTTAAATTATCATTTCCTCCTTTTTTTAAAAATAAAACTTGTTTATCATCCCATTCTTCCATATCAAGTGATTTAACAACACTTATATTATTACCTAAATTTCTGTGAATTCCAGCACATTTTAAACATAGGAATATTCCATTGTTTACTGATGACCATTTTGGCTTTGATGAACCACAGTCAAAACATTTTGAATTTCCATTTTCTAATATTATTTCTGATATTTCTGGATGAGAGTATATATCCATTTTTATATATATTCTTTTTTATATTTATTTTTATTTTTTTTTCTTTTTCTTTTTTATCTTTGTTTTTTTATATATTTTGTTAATATATTTTTTTGTTTTTATTGATGAAAATACGATTAATTAATTATTTATATATATGTATTTTCTTGATTTCCTTTTTTTAATTATTTTATTGATAAACATTAATGATTAATAGGTTTATAAGTAATATTTTCAGTTTATTGTTGATTAATTTTATTATTATTTTTTTTCATCATCTTTCCAATAACAACAGTAACATCCATATCATTTTTTTCAATATAGAAATGAACACTTCATCAAAAAATACAAAAATAGTCTTAAATAAAACAGAAGATTTACTTTTACTATTATTAACAATTTACATTTTCAACTATAATCATCATTAACTTTTAGTATTATTATTAATAACAAATTGAAGAAATTTGAAGAACCTCTTCTTTTATTTTTGTATCAATTTGTGGTACTTCTTCAACAACTTCAGGTTGATAACTGTTAAGAAATCATTTTTATTTATATTGTAATTGATTCTTTATTTATTTGTTCATTATTTTTTGTCTAAGTTACTATATTTATTGTCACTCCTGTTGTTCTTCCTATATTCAATGCTTGGATTTGTCTACTGTTTGATTTATCTTGGCATTTTTTATCAACTTTTAATGATTGCATTTTTGTAAATGTATTTTTTCACTTTTTATAATGAAATAATTTTTTGAAGAGAAGTTAATTTCTATTTTATATGTTTGCTATTTTTAAATTTTGATGTCTTCTTTTGATTTTAAATTTTTTGATTCTCTAAATAAAAATCAATTTTAAAAATAATAAATAATTTAAATTATTTATTTACTTTAGTTTTAAATTAAAATAATATATATAAAAGAAATTCACTCAAGATTATTTTAATTTCAAATCCAAAAAAAATTAAAAGATTAAAATACCCAAATATTTTATAAAATATAAAATGAACTAAAAAATAATAAAATTTTTTCCCAACAGACGCCAAAAAGAATAAAATAAATATTAATAATATAAATAATAAAAACTATATAAAAAAATAAATAAATATTTAAACCAATATAAAAAAACATATTATCAATATATTTAAATTCAAAGCATTATCCTGATTGTTTTTTCATCATATTATCTTCAATAACATTTAATATACTTCCAAGAGAGGGTTAAATCTTTAATAGGAATAAAAGTATCAGCAAATTGAGCAATAACTGCAAATTATTTAATTTTTTTTATAACTATATAATAATAAACCATATTCATTTTACTATTTCCCTTTTTTTATTCAAAATTTTTTTAGATTATTATTTAAAAATTATTACTGATGATATCAAAAAAAAAAATAATTAAAATATTTTTTTAAAATTATTTATTTTTAAAAAGACCAAACTTTAATAGTTTTATCAGCAGAATAAGAAATAATATTTCCATCTTTTAATTCATTAAAACCTACAATGTCATCATTATGTGAATTTTTAATAATTTGAATACATTCAAAATTATCTTTTCTGTAAATTCTAATATTTGAAGTAGCTCCTATTAAAAAAATTCCTTTATCATTAACTAAATAAATTCCATAACATTGCGTGAAAATATTAATTTCATTAATAATTTTTTGTTTTGAAAAAGATATTACATTAACATAATTATCTTTTCCATTTGTTATTATATTATCTTCATCAATTCTAACTAATGTATTTGCATTTTTACAATTACAATCTTTAATTATAATATTACTATCATCATTTAAATTATTTATATTATTTAAATCCCAAAATTTAGTTGAATCTTCACTTGAAGAAATTAATGTATTTTTATCATATAAACATAAAATTGAATTTATTTCACTTTCATCATTTAAACTTTTAATACAATAAAATGATTCATTTTTTTCTTCCCAAAATTTAATACTTTTATCTTTTGAACATGAAATAATATAATCATTAAAATAAATAACTTTATTAATTTGAGCATCATGAGCATTTTTTATTGTTTTATTTAAATAAAAATCATTTAATTTCTTTGTCCAAAATTTAATAGTTTCATCAGAAGAACAAGTCATAAAATTATTTTCATCTTTTACATTAACATATGTAATATTATCATCATGTGAATCAATAATTTCTTGAATTAAATTAAAATGTATATTAAATATTTTTATTATTTTATCATCTGATACTGAAATTATATTTCCTGAAGGAAAAGTTGATATTGAGTTTATCCAATCTTTATGTTCTTTTATTATATTTATATTTTTTAAATTTGAACTTGTTAATTGGATTTTTCTTTTATCTTTTATAAAATGAAAATCTTCTAAAATTTCTATTTTATTTTCTAATGTTTTTAATTTTTGAAATATTCCATTATTTTCTAAATTATTACTTTCTATATTATTATCCCTATTTTTCATTAATAAATTTTCTTCTTTTAATTCTTCTAATTTTTCACTTAGTTTTTCTATTTGTAGAATTAAATTTTTATTTTGTTCTTCTAAATTATTTGTTTTATCTATTAATATATCAAATAGTTCATCATAATTTTTTTTTTTCATATTTAAAATTAATTCTACATTACTTTGAGTTCTTAAAGGAGAAAGTAAAATTAATTTTATATTATTTTTTTTTTCATTTATGTTTATTTTTTTCTCATCAATTAAACCTGTTATTAATTCTATTATTTCTCTTATTGAATTACTTGATGAAAGTAATTTATATTCTTTTAATTGTTGTAATGTATAATCTGATTCAAAGATATGATAAGAGTTCTTTTTGGATATTGAAATTATTAATTTGTTTTCATTTTTTTCAATAAAGGATATTTTATAAAAATCCCAATTTTTTTCAATTTTATATTTTTCATTTTCGTTCTGCATCTTTTAAAAAATAAAAAATAATAAGAACATTTTTTAAAATAAAAAAATAAATAGAAATAAGTATCATTCTTTTAATTATTGTCATAAAAAAATTATGAAATAGATAATTTATTATTTCAATATTATTCTATTTTAAAATGAATAATTTTCATTGATAAAAATATATAAAAATAATTAAAGTTATTTTTAAATATTTTAAAACCTCTACAAACAAATATCTATTTCAATAAAAATAAATCTATATAAATATTAAATTCATTATAAAAATTTAATATTTTATATAAATTATATTAATCATAATTTTTTTCTTCTTCAATTTTATCTTTAACATCATCTTCATCGACTAATTTAGTTTCAATGAATGTTCTTCCAATTTGTAATCTAATAAATTTTTTTAAAATTTTAATGGGTTTTTTAACAAGAATTAAAGTTCCAAATTTACTTTTTAAATCTCTTAATAAAAGTAATTTTCTAATCATATCAAAATGAAGAATAGCATGAACTCTAGAAACAGAAATATCATTTATTTTTATATCACATTCATTTCCTCTTCCAATAATATAATTTTCTTCATTTAATATTATTAAATGAATACTTTTAAAATTATCATTTTCATTTATTTGATCTAAAGATTCTAAAATTAAATAATTCTCATTTTCTGGTTTTTCTATATCAATTAAACTATAAATTTTATTTATAATATTATTTTTTATTTTAAATCTTAATGGAAAAGGTGTTTTACATATTTTACAATTAAAACAAGAAAAATTATAATTTTTCACATTTTTTCTTGAATTTTCCTTAACAATTAATTTTGTTTTCATCCATAATTTGATACAATTAAAATGAGAAAATTTCATTCCTCCATTACAATGACATAAATTAATTAAAGGATTATCATCATTATTTTCATCACTATAACAAATTTTACATATTATTTTATCTTTATCATTTTTTTCTACTCTTTCAGCTTCATAAATCATATTAAATAAAGGCTCTGTATTATTATTAATAAAAGATAAATTATATGAATTTTCCTTGTTTTCATATTTTATTTTTTCACTTCCATAAATATTAAATTCATTAAATGAAAATTTTATTTTTCCTATTTTAATTATGTCATTCTTATTCAAAAAATAATCTTCATTATATTTTGAACCGCTTTTATATATTTTTTTCTTTTTTTCTGAATTTAAAACATACCATAAATTATTTGATATTGATTCTATGCTTTTTAAAGAAGGATTTTCACTTATATTTAATTTTTTTGATATAAAATAATTATTATCTTCTTTAATTACAGAAAATAATAATTCACTTAAATTTAAATTTATATTATCATTATTATTTTTATTTTTTTCTTCTTTGAAATTTTCACATTTTGATATTTTATCTTTTGTTCTTATAACTTCACAATTTTCATCAAAAAATAATTTTGCTTTTTGACAACTATGTGATTCATAATTAAATAAATCATTAACCTCTTTATTCCAAGTTTTTGTTGCCATTCCTAATATTAATTTTTGATAAGATTCATCATAATTTGTTTTGGATTCTGTTTTTTGCATTTTTTTTAATTTTTTATTTTATTTATAAATAATATTTTATATTGAATTATATAAGAAAAATTTAAATAATGAAAAAGATATTTTTTAGTTTTATATATTTTTAGATTTAGTAGTTGTTCTCAATAAAAATTGTGTTTGTTATTTTTTTATTAGATTTAATATTATTTTTATAAATCTTTATTCTAAACTAACATTTTTATTGTATATCAAAAATATTTCAATATTATTATTTAATTTATATTTTTTTTATTTAATGTCTTTTCTTCTTATTCTTTTTCAAATTTCTATTTTTCTTTTGATTTCCTTTTGAATAAAAATCATTTAAAGCTCTTTTTCTTTGAATAAATTTATTTTTTTCTTCAATTTTTTTTTTGCTTTCATAATTATCATTTAATAAAATATTACTAGTTTGTCTTAATTCTTTTTCAAAGAAATTTAAATCTTCATTTTTTTTATCTGCTTTATTTAATCTTTTCAAAACAGATTTTGGTACTCTTAAATTAGTAAAATGTTCATTTTCATAATCTTCAATTTCTTTCATATATTTTTCTTTTTTAGAATTATAATTTTCAATTAATTTTGGTTTATCACTTATTTCTTCTTTTAATTCTTTAATAAATTCATTATCTCTTAATTTTTCTTTATCATGTTCAATTTGTCTTTTTCTTTCTTTTTTTTCATTATTAGTTTCAAAAAATTCAATATTAGATTTATTAACTTTATATTTAGCAATTTCTCTTTTTTTTTCCATTTTATTTATTTCATCACTTGAATTTTCTTCTTCTTCTTCTAATTCTTCATTTTCGTTATCTAATAATTTACTTTTAAATTTTGATTCAATATTATTTTTTTCTTTATTATTTGCAATTGATAATAATCTATCAACTTGAGGTTTTAATTTCATATCAATGACTTTACTTTTCTCAATTAAACCTTTTAATATTATTAATTGTTTTATTAATGGAGATTTTTCTATTGAATTTTTTCCTGAAATTTTCTCTGAAATATAACATATTAATTCAGTTAAATACATTATAAATAATTGATATTTACTTTCAAAAAATGATATTCCATATTTTAATTCTAATTTTTCATCATCTAAATTTTTATCTAATGAATCTAATTGAGAATTTACTTTTTCTATTTCTGTTTTTATTGTATTCATTGATTTATTAAATTCTATTATTTCATTATTTGATGGTTTATAATCTTTATAAATTATATTTTTTTCATCTTCTGTTTTTATATGTTTATACATTTCATCTTCACTGTTTGATGAAGAAATTGAATTTTCTTCTTCTCCTTCTTCTATATTTTCATTTGAATTTTCATCTGAATTTTCTTCCATTTCTTCATCTGATAATGAACCATCTATAAATTTACTCATATTTAATCAATGATATATAATTATTATTTATAAATATAATTTTTGAATGGATAGTAATAATGAAATGTTAGATACTTTCAAAGTAAAAATAAAAAAAAGTGATAATAGAAATTTAAATCATTTTCTTAGTTGGGTTTTAATTATTTGTTCTATTATATCTTCTTTAATAAAAAATGATTATAATATTTTCCTAGGATTTATTTTAGTAATTTGTTTAAATAGACATTATTTCCAAAATAAATCATATTATGTTAAAATAATGTTTCAATTTTTTTCCTTATCATTAATCTTTGATATAATATTTATGATAATTTTATTTCCTTTTTGGATTAATCATAAAAATGAAAATAATATATATTGGAATAGTTTTAAAAATTTACATTATTTTGGTATTATAATGGGAATTGTAGAATTTTTATTAAAAATATTAATTTCTTATTTATTACTTAATGATTATAAAAGTGTACAAGAATCAATTAAAGGATTATTTAGTTTTAAATATCCTGAAAGAGAAGAATTAAAATAAAAAAATCAAAAATAATATAATAATAATTATAATTTTTAATTTTAAAATAAATAATTTTTTTCTAATTGAATAAAAAAACAAATAAAATAACCAACAAAAAAAACCAAAAAAATAAACATTTTTTATAATCATCAAAGCAAATCTCTATTAGAATACTGTTCACACAATTTTTTATTTTTATCTCTTAACTTCTGAATTTCATGATCATTTTTTAAAATCCAATCACAAATACTTTCATCAATCATTTTAAAAATAAGCATTTCATTATCTTTAGGTTTTTCAGAGGCTTCACTAACTTTAATATTACAAGCAACTTGTAAAATAGCTAAAACATGATTATCACTTTGATTAATGATAGGATAAGTAATTAAAGCATCATTTCCATCTAAATCAACTAAAATATTAAAAAATTTACAATGTTTAATTTTTGGGCAAGCATGAACAATTTTATTATTTAAAACATAATAAGCAATTCCTAAATTAGTATAGCCTAAAAATTTTTCTTTTTTAATTTCATATAAGAAATTTTTTCCAACATTAAATAACATTTGAACAGTACTTAATTCAAAAATATTATTAAAGCAATTTTCAATTTCATCAACAAAAGAGAAAATATTATTTAAACTGGAAATTTTAATTGAAAAAGAATGAACATATTTTAATCGATTAATTTGAATATAATATTCATTCATATTTATTTCATTTTTAAGAATAGCAGAAGCTTGTTTAGAAAAAATACTTAATAATTCTTCATCATTATTATCAAAATTAGCATCTTTTCCTCCTAATTTATTAATAGCTTGAATAACACCAAAAATATCACCATCATTATCAATAAGAGGATAACACATAATATTTCTAGTTTTATAACCAGTTTTTCTATCAATTTCTTTATTAAATCTTAAATCTTGATAAGCATTATCAATTTTTAATTTTTCACCAGTCATAAAAACAGCACCAACAACACCTTTATTTTTAGGAACTTTAATTTGATTTTTTTTTAATCCTTCTGCAGAATGAACTACTAACATATCAGTTATTCTATCATGAATAAATAATGAAGCTCTATCACAATTTAATATTTTACATGTATTTTTTATTAATATTGATATTGAATGACCATTTTCAACAGAACCTACTAACGCAACTGTTGCTTTTAAAAATGATTTTATACGAGATATTAAATTTATTGCACTTTTAAAATCTTTACACATTGTTCCTATTACATCACAATATCTATTCATTGTATCTTTATCACTTGTTTGTAATTCATTTATAAATATATCATCACTTAATGTTATTTTATATAATTGAATTATATTGGGATTGGATATCATTTCATTCAATGCTGTATCACTTAATGCTAAAAATGATATTCCTGTTGAATTTTGTAAATTATGTTTCTGACTCCTTTGACTTAATTGAACTATAGTGTCATATGGATTTTTTTTAAAATTCTTTTTTTTTTCTTTGTCTTTTTCTTTTTCCTTTTTTTCTTTTTCTTTTTCTTTTTGACTTTTTTCTCTTTCTCTTCTATCTGATAAATTATTATCTGAATTTTCATTTTCTGATAAATTTAATTTATTTATATTATTATTATATATTGTTTTATGATGATTATTATTATTATTATCACAATTTAAAATAATTTGAACTTTTTTATTATTTGTTTTTTTCTTATTTAATAATCCATTTGATAACTCATTTTCTTCAGTATTTGATTTAATACAAGAATTTCTATTTGGTAAATCAATTTTATTTAAATCGAACTTTGGAGTATGTCTTACACTCATTGTTTTCATTCTTTTAAAAGTTTTTATTGTTTTTTTTTCAATTTTTATTTCTTCTTCTTTTTTTTCTGATTCTTCACTTAATTCATTATTAGATTCAAAAGAATTATTTATTGATTCTTTCATATTTATTTTAAAAGAATCTGGACTAATAATAATTTTTTTATTGTTTTGTTCTTTAAAACTGTTCTGAATAATTTTTGCATAAATTCCATTTTTTATTTTCATATTTTCATCTAACATTTGTTTATACATTTTTTCTTTTTGATTCATATTAAACGAAAAATAATCATTTATTTTTAATAATTGTTGAATTGTTTGATGTAATTTTTTTATTTGAAATTCCATTTGCAACATTATTTGATAATTTTTACATTCTCTTCCTCCTAAACATTTATTTTCAAAAATATGATTTGAAAAATTATTTATTGATTTTATATTTCTTGAATAATTTATTGAATCCATTGTAAATGATGTGAAATTATTTATTTTTGGTCTTGTTCTTGATTTTGGATTTATACTATTAAACATTTTTTATTTGGAAAATTACAATATTTTTTTTTATTATTCTATTTTTTTTTATTTTTTTAAATTATATTTAAAATATAATATTATTAATTTTTTTTTTTTAATATTTTTTTTTTATATATAATAAATTAAATATTTATTTCTATGTGCTTTATTTTTTAATTAATATTTTTTTATATTTCCAAATAAAAATTTATTTCTTTGTTGAATTTTAATTAAATGTATTTTATTTGCTTTTTTTAATTCTCTCTCTATTTTATCATTATTTTTTTTTTCTTGAATTGACATTTTTAGAATTTCAATAAAATTTAAAGAATCATTAATATTTTCTTTATTATCATCATAATTATTTTTATTTGAATTTAACGACTGTTTGTTTTTAACTTTTTGATAAGTTTTTTTTTCTTTTTTAAAACATGATTTATAATTAAAATTTCTATTCAAATTATCTTCATCATTTAATAAAGTATAATTAGATTTTTTTTTTAAAAAAGTATTTTTTTCTTCATCAGGAAAATTTTCCAAAAAATAATTTTCTTCTTTTATTTTATTATTATTATAATTTTCACTGCTTTCACTATTTGAATGATAAATTTGAGAAATTTCAGTTTGATTCATTCCATAAAAATTATAATAATTTTGATTTGATAAATTTTGAAAATTCTCATTTGATTGATTAAAAAGTGTTTGATTCATAAAATTATAAATTCTAATTTATTATTTTTCTTAAATTTTAATATTTAAATTAATTTTTTTTCATAATTAATATATAAATTAAATAATATGCTTATACCAAATAATCATAATAAAAAATAAATAATATATGAAATTAAAAGTCTTCATCTTCTTGGATAACATTAATATTTCTAGAATCTAAATTACTATTTTTATCATTAATATTTTCATATCTAAGATTTTCTTTAATTTTATTTTTTTTATTTTTATTATTTTCTAACATCTGATCTTCAATTTCACTTCCATTATTTTCAATAATAACATTATCACTTTCAAAATTATTTTCATCATCATTATATAAATTATATTTGAATTTAAATTTTTCCATATCAATATTATTTTCATTGATACTTTTTAAATCTTTTTGAATTTTCAAGAAATTTTCATCTAATTCTTTAACTTTCAATTTAATAGATTCATTTTTTTCACTAGTATTTTTAATTAAATTATCATAATTCATATATTTATCATGTTTTTCTAAATGTTCAATAGCATCATTAATATTTATAATATCTTTATCTAATTCTTCAGCAATATTTAACATATTATAATAATCATCTATAATAAAAGCTCTTAAATGTTCGTATTTAATATCCTTATATAAATTATCATCAAATATAAAATTTTTTCCAATTTGATTAGTATCATAACTTAATCTAGCATCTCTTCTTTTATTTTTTTCTTTAATTATCTTATCGTTTAATAAATGAATTTGTTCTTTTTCATTCTTAATAAATTCATCATATGAAAAATTCTCTTTATATATTAAAGTAGAGGTTTTAAATTTTTTTTGTTCATCATTATTTAGTCTATCAAATTCATTATCAATAGAAATTTTATTTTCTGAAAATTTCCTTTTTTTACATATTAAAAAAACATTTAATGGATTCCAAACTTCAACTCTTCCTACAATGTCAACTTTGATTTGAATATAACTTCTATATAAAATAGAAACAAATAAATTTAAAAAAATTAAATTTATAAAAATTAAATACACAAAGAAAAAAATTGAACCAAAACTTTTATCATTAGAATATAATTGTTTAAAATCAATATAACCAAAAAAAGCTAATAAACAACTTTTAATACTTGATTGAATTTGATAAAATTGAATATCATTTTCACCAAAAGTTAAATGAGCATAAAAAATAAAAGAAGGATGAACTAAAATAATTATTATAATAAATACAAGAATATTTCCTTTTGCAATTTCAAAAGTTTTAGAAATAATAGAGAAAAATTTTCCTAAATTAATTAATGAAAACATTTTAAGACAAGATAAAAAAATAATAACAACACTACAAGATTCAAAAATTTTTTTCATATTTTCTCCAATATATAAAATATCTCTAATTTTAAATATATTATCATATTCTTTATTATTTATAATTTTATTTAAATCATTTTGTTTAATCATTGTATTAATAATTGCATAAATCACAACAATTGAAAGTACAATAATTATAACTTCAAAAAATTGATTCAATCCAAATATTTGAATAAATTCTCTTATAAATTCAGGTTCAATTCTATTTCTTATATCTCTTATTTTTATATTTAATGGAACTATCATATCTCTATACCATTTATTATATGATAAATAATCTTCTTTAAGTGCTTTTATGAAAAATATTATTACTCCAATAAATAAAAATATATAAATTATTTCGAAAAATATTTTTATTTCATCTATTGGTTTTTGAATTATTTTATATTTTAATAATTGGACATTAAAATTTGATTTAAAATAACTTCCATAATCTAAAATAAATTTAATTGTTACATGTTGAACAATTTGATATTCGTAATTCTGTAATAAAAATTCAATAATTATAAAATTAGTATATTCATTAATTAATTCTTTTTGAAAAGTTTCTGAGTAATTTTTATTTAAATCAAATTCAAAATAATATCCTCCATATTTCTTATAAGATTTGTATTGTTCCCATTGAAAATAATTGTTTTCATTATTATTATCAACAATAAAATATTTCTTATCTTCATAATTTAATTTCATAATATTTAAATTCTCTTCTTCTCTAATTGAAACATTTTTATTAATATTTTTTTCTCTTTTTGATTTTTTTTCTCTTTTTAAAGTGACTAAAATTTTATTTCCAATTAAATAATTATAATTTAAAAAAGCATATCTTTCATTATTATCAGGAGTATAATTTAATTTAAAAAGGCTTTTAATATCAGTAAAAAGGAATTTTCTAATTTTAGGAAGGGAATTTATTTCATTAATAGGATTATTAATTTTCCAAGGAAGAAAATTTTCATTTTCATTTAATGTATTATATTTAGAATTTAAAGTTTTTTCTGTTTGATTGAATGCTGTTCCAAAAGAATGAAGAATTTTAAAGTTCCAAGGAGATAAATTATTTAATAAAAATATTATTATGAAAACAATTATGAAACATAAATAAAATAATGCCTTATAAAAATATCTTCTATATTTATTTTCATAATATACTTTTAATTTAATTTTGTCTCTCTCTGAATCAAAATATACATTTCTATTTAAAAATTCAAAATCTTCATGATATTCTATATCATATTTATCAAAATTTTTTAATTGAGTTACTTTAGTTAAATAATTAATTTTCTCTATTTTATTTAAATTTACATTTAAATTTGTTGAAATTGAATGATGTTTTTTATTTTTTCTTTTTCTAAAAGAAATCATTTCAGGACAATACAATTTAACAATATTTTCTTCAGTGAATCTACAAGAAAATTCAAATTCATTGTTTTCATTATTCTTTGATTTAATATTGCTTTTACAAGTTATGAAATTGATAATTTTATTAACTGATAAAGAATACCAATAAATAAATCTAGAAATAGGTCTTGGAACAATTTCTTTAAAATTTGATTTTTCTAAATCTTTAAAAGAAATTATTTTTAAATACTCATTATAAGCTAATCCAAAACTTCTAAGTAAAATAGCTAAAATAATTTTTAAAATAATAAATCTAACAATAACAATAATAATAATAAAATAACAAATAGTCATTGCTCCATGACTATCATACATTCTAATAAATATATCTGAATCAATTATTCCTAAAAAAAAAGAAAAATTTTGTTGAAAAGAAAAATTTAAAGTGTAAAATTCTTCAAATTGTCTACCATAAAATAACCAAGAAAAAGTAGAAAAACCTAATAAAATAACCATTAAAAAAATAAAAAAAGAAAATAAATCTCCAAAAGAATATTTTATTGTATTAATAAAAGTATTTGCTCTTTTAGATAATAAACTAAATATTTCTACTAATTTTAAAAATAAGAAAAATAAACTTAATATTACTATTCTTTTATATATTATTAATATTTTCCCTGCTTCTATTAATTTATTCTGTGTTTTTATTGATATTATTATATCATTTTTTTCTGATTCATCAAGATTTTTATATAATTTTTTCATTTTTATTATATACATTATCCAA
>JAJJLU010004171.1:0-17167 GCA_023807065.1 Isotricha intestinalis | reverse complement strand
AATAATAAAAGAAATTCTGAAATTTATCAAAAATCTACTTTAATAGATATAAATAATTATTTGAAAAATAAGAAAATAACAAATTATATTTCTAATAATGATTATAACAAAAATATTTTAAATGGTAATAGTCCTGTTACTCAAATAAGTTTAAGAAATAATAGAGGAAATTCAATTAGAATTAATAATAATTATAATTCAGATAAACAAAATTCACATTTAATTAATAATGATGCTAATTTAAATATGAATAATCTTTATTTAAGTACTGATCTTTTATTATTAATAAAAAAAAACAAAATAAAAATGATAATGAACTTTTATTAAGCATTGGAAATTATAACAGAAAATATATTCCTTCTTTTAGTAATAATTGTCATTGAAAATTGACTAATACATTAAAATATTTAGAAAATCAAAGAAAAAATATTCAAACATCTGATTAATATATTTATATTTTTAGTACATTTTTTTAAAACATAAATTTTATGAAATAATAATATTTTATTTTTTAAATTAATCGATTTATAATTTAATTAATTGAATGAAAGTTTAAAAAATATTATTTTAAATATCTATTGATTTTAAAGTTGATAAATGATTTAAAATAGACTATTTTTATATTATATTATAAAATGAAGATTTAAGAAAATATCTCAAAAATAAACAATTAATTATAATAACATTGAATTTTCATGAAAATATCTTATCAAAGATTTTTTATAGCAACTAAAACAGTTAATCATTTAATAACAAATGAAATTTTTTTGAAATTAATTTATCAGAATTTGAAATTAATTATTCGATCAAAAAACAATGAAATTGAAAATATCATTGAATGTTATTTATTAAATGGAAAACTATTCCTTTTTTATCTATAAAAATTTCAATCAATTATTATACTATTAAATTAGAAAAAATAACTGATTACGATTTATTTTTTTCTTTAAAGATTAAATTATAAAAATAAAAATTTCATATTATTATTATTTTTTTCCTTCATAAAAAAATAAATATAAATTCCAAAAAAATTTATATTAATTGTAAAATAATAATTAATTAAAAATAAATTAATTAAAAGATTTATTATTAATTCATAAAATAGGAATAATATAGTATAAAATGTGTAAAATTTCTCAACTTGACATACAAAAAAGATGTGTAAAAACAATTTTGTTAATTTTACTTCTAGCATTTTTAATTGTTCCATTTTATCAATTGTACAATTCTTTTCAAATTGAAAATGTCACAAGCAAAAAGGAAAATATTGATAAAACATTAAATCCTTCTAAAAGTGACAATATTATAGATAGTAATTTTACAAATGGTAATAATTATGAAGAAACTCATGATAAAAATTATTGTAAAGAGGGAGATTGTGAAGAAAATAATGATGAAAATATGTTTAAAAATAATGACCAGGAATTTAAAAAATTATATGGGAAATATGAGTTTGTTAGGATTCTATTAATTATTATATTGATTATAATTATTTCATGGCATTTAATAATTATGTCATTTAGATGTGGATCATTCTTTGAGGGAGTAGAATGCACTGCTTTATGTTGCATTTGTTGTGGAAAGAATTTGCCTTCTTGCATTTTAACAATGGCTACATTTGCTACATTTTATCCATTCATTGTTCAAATTATTTTAGAATTTATTTTTTTCATTGTATCAATTTTTCATTTAAAATATTCAAAAAAGACAAAATCAAAATTACCTTCATCTTATCAGAGTATTGAAGAAGATATGGTTAATTATGAGAAATACATAATATATAATATAGTTGCATCAATACTTCTTAATTTTTTTACGATATTAATCCATTGTGTTAGAAAATGTAATGAAATTGAGATTATAGAAGGAGTTATTGAGGGGGTGGCTAAGAATCAATAACAATATGATAAATATTTAACATAAAAGAATTATTATAAATCATTTTTATTCTAAAAATCAAAGAATTTAAAAAATAAATTTTTTATAATTAGGTAATTTAAAAAATGGGAATTGGGGATTGAACCTAATTCCAATCGCCAATCTCATATTTTTAATTTAAAGTTTTTTGTTTTCTTTTAATTTTTTCATTTAAATAAATATAAAAAAATAATATGAAATATATAATAAAATCAAAATTTTTATAAATTAATAAAGTAGATAAATAATATATATATTCAATATTTAGGATGGAGATTGGACCAATCCTCAAAGAAAAGGAAAATTTATGAAATATTTATATTCATAGGAACTTCTGGTATTTATAAAACTTTTTTTTCTTTTAATTTTTCAAGGTATAATTTAATTATTATTTATTAAAATCAGTTTTTCTGATATATTTATGTGATATGAATATAAAAAATGAAAATTATCACTATATCAAAAAGCAAAAAATAAAATAATTTGGTATTATTAATTGGATTTGTTGAATAAATGATATAATATTATTTATATGCTATTATTAATGATAATCATTATTCTTTATTTTTGAATTAATCTACAAAATATATAATATTTTAAACATTTTATGATATATTAAAACCTAATTTTAAGTAAAATATTAATTTTTTTCAATAATTAATTTTCAAACTTAACAACAATAATAAAAATCTTAAAAAGTCTAATTAATAATAATTATAATTATAAGTTAATAAATTTAAAAAAAGAAGCTAAATAAAATCAATAAAAAAACAAACAATGAATACTATAAGATAATAAAATTTCGAATGTAAAAACAAAGAAGAAGAAAAATTATTATTATTATTATTTTGATGGCATTTATCTATATAATCTTGAAGAAATCCATCATGGTCTTCAAATTTAATTTTAAAATTTGAATTAAACTGAATTGATGATTCAATATTATCATAAAAAGTTTCACTTTTTTTTTCAATACAATCATAAAGATCATTACATAATATATTTCCTGAACAAATTCTATCAAAAGGAGGACAAGTTATTTTTCCTTCAAAATTTTCCACTTCATAACTTATAATATTATTTCCATTATTACATGTGAAATTTTTTTTTCCAATATTAATAATATAATTTTTTAAATTAAAATCACATTTAATAACTTCATAACAAATAGCTTTTTCATTAGAATATTTTTCTTTAATTTCTTCATTTAATGAAGAATCAACTAAAGAACTTAAAAAACAAAAAGAAGTATCACTTAATTTTTCTCCAATATCAGTATAATTCTCTTTTCCAATATTATTACATCTACTATAATAATAATAATTATTACTTTTTTCATAATCATTTTGCATAACAGGACAATAATTAGCAATTTCCCATCCTCCTTTTAGTGGATTATTATAATTTTGATAAATTTTAGGAATTTTTTGATCTTCTGGATAAATACCTAAATAACAATATCCTCTATCAATTAATCCAGGAGAACAAAAAGGATCTCTTTGATTATTACAAAATTCTAATTCAAAATTAGAAATCCCATTATCTTTATTAACACAATTTCCAAGTAAGAAATTATAACCTTCATTTTTTCCAGTTTTAAATAAACCTCCAGTATAATAATTAACTTTATACCAGCCACTATCTTCAAACACAGCTAAAGTAATATCACTAATGACAATTTCAGGATAATCATATCCAATCATTAAATCTCCTAACATTATTCTTGCTTCCCAATGAGAACCTGCTGTACCATCATCACCTTGACTTTCTAATTCCACTCCAAAAATACATTCTGCATTAAAATGCTTCTCTGCTTTTTCAATTACTTTTGGAGTTCTTAAATATATCCTTTTTCTTCCATCAATTTCAATATTATAAATAGTTTTTTCTAAATCTTTATTAAAATAAGGAAATAAATCAATATTAAAAGCAAGAATATGTGAAATTTCATGTAATAATAAATTAGAAATATAAATAATATGATTTTTTGTATAAGTATCAATTCCAATATTTAATTCAACAACACCTAAAATTGGCCTTTTATTATTTTTATCATTAATAATAGGATAAGCTCTTGCTTGTGAATTACCTATACTTTCTAATGAAACAATTAAAAATAAATCAGCATCAATATTCTTTGAATTTTGTAATAAATATGGAACATCACTTGCAGTGAAAGATGAATGAGCTGAATTAATTTCATATGATTGAAATGTATATCTTTTATTATTTGATATTGATATTAATTTTTGAAATGTTGATATTGCTAAATTAAATGCTTCTTTTATTGAATTTAATGTTTCTTCACTTAAACCATTTTCTATTATTTCATAATCTATATATATTTTTATTGGGTGATAAGATGATGATAAATTTCTTAAATTTTGATTTTCTTCAATTGGAGAAATTGATGTAATTTTGGGGCGAGGAAATGAATTAAATCCACATTTAAATGATAATATTAAAGGAATTATAAAATTTAATTCAACAATTATTATATGTAATATTTTCATTTTTATTTATTCACTTTTATTTCATGCGATTAAATAGGATTTTTTATATTTTAGGCTTTTTAAGATTTTTTATTTGATTATTTTTTTAATAATAATATTCTTGATTTTTTATTATATTATTAAACATTTTTAAAATTTACATAAAAATAAAGGATATTAAATAATTAAAAATAAATCATAAAATTTTAATGTAGTTTAAATTCTATAAAAAGGCTCAAGGGAGATTTTTAAAAGTAATAATATAATTAAATCAAAATAGCTAGATTTAAATTCTTTATAATTTAAAAAAAAATATATTATATATAAATGAATAATTGAAAATCAATTATTTATCTATCCAAAAAATGATAAATTAATAAAAATTGTATTGAAAAGTTTGTTTTTTTAGAAAAAAGTGGGATTTTTTTAGGGAATAATTATTATTTGGAATAAATACAAAAACAATATGTCTTACACATTATGTTTATAAAAAATAAAGAATCAATTATCGAAACTAATCTATCATTCACAAAGTTTAAATACTTCCTATAATTAAATAATTCTTTTCTTTATTAATATATAAAGTACAATTTCTTTTCTTAATTTTAAATACTATTTCCAATTTTCATTTTAAATAAAACTTATTATTTACTATTAAATCTAATAATTACATATCTTTTTTAGTAAATGAGTTTTTTATTATTTTTTTGAACTATGTTTTAATTCTATAATTTGTGTTTCAAAATTAAAAATTTGAATTAAAAATAAAAAAAAAATAACTTATTTTTGAATTTTAAATAATAAAAGTATAATAATATAAATAACTGGAAAAATAATTTAATCAATCATCTTTTCCATATCATTTAATCCGTCATAACTCCCATTTTTCTTTTTAATATAAAAAACAGTTCCAAGAATTCCAACAATAACAATAAAAGAGGTAATAAAAATAACAATAATAATTACATTATTACTATCATTATTTTCATCATTATCACATTTATAACAAAAACTTTTTTTTTCATAAAATTCAATAAAATGATAATTATTAATTTGCTGTGCCATAATATTTAAACTATAATTTTTATTCTTTGGTACTATTGTAGTATTTAAAGAAATATTTATTGGCTTTCCATCATAACTTATGTTATCAAATTGAAATAATAAAAAGTCAATTAATGCATTTTTATTAGAATAATGATAATAATAATTATTATTATTATTATATTTATTTATCATTTCATAAAAGAAACAAGCATCAGATATATTTTTAATATAATCATCTGTTAATGCTATCATAATGAAATAATGAACTAATTCTTTTTTTAAATAAGGTTTATAAGTTATATTCACAAAATTATTGTTTTTATCATCAATGATTTCTTTAGTTATATTTATTTTATAATCTTTATTTGGATTGAACACATAATCTAAAGTCTCTTTATAAGTTTTATATCTGAATAAATAATTTCTATCAGTTGAAAATTCAAAAGTATAATGATTTACGTTTTTATATATTAAAACTTGATAAAATCCAGTTGATACTTCATTACTTAATCTTATTATTGGACCAGGATTATCACTAATTAATTTAAAGTAAAATCTAGGAGAATCACATTGATTAATTTGATAAGCAAAAGTTTTAGCATCATTTAATTTAATTGAAAATCTACTAATATTATTATCAGTTTTTTCAAACAAATATTGTTTATCTTCTACAATAATTTCTTCTGAAATTTCAATAAAATCAATTTTTAAATTAATTTCTTTATCATTTGGAATATAAATAAACAAATCTTCATCTTTTAAAAGTTCGTGTTTGTCTTTAATAAAAGGATTTTTAAAATCAATAATAACATTTTTATTATATTTAGTTGTTTTTTTAGATTTATATTCACTAATTAAATCAATATAAGGAATATAACCATAAGTTATTATATATTCAAAATACTTTATATTTGTTTCATAAGTATGTAAACGAATTCTTATATCTTTTGAATTATTTTTATCTAATTTAATAAAAATATCATTTGTTAAATTTAAAGGTTCTTCTGCTTTTTCAATTATTTCATAATCATTTTTTAATTTTTGATTAATATATATTAAACAATCACCTTTAGTTGATTTTAATGTTGTTATATTTTTTTTATTAATATAATTACCAAAGTAATCTTTATATAAAATATCATCTGAGACATTTTTAATATTTATATAAATATTATCTTTATTTAATATTGTTTCATTTCCAGTTTGGTTATTGAATATACTTAAAGAATTATTTTCATTAAAATTAACTAATCTAATTTGATAATTACCATCATAAACTAAATATTTAACTTCATTTTCTTTTAAAAATAAAATATAAGAAAAAGAAGAAATATCAATTTCTAAAGGTTGAATAGTAGGAAAAACAAAATCAAAATTAATAATAGAAGGTATATTACATTTAATAACAAAATATTCATTTTTCCAGCCAAAATTTTCATAAACTTTATCCATAATTTTCATATTTTTTCCAGTTAATAAGTCTTTAAGTGAATTTCCATTTGTATTATTTAATCTATAAACTTTAGCATCTCCTAAATTTAAAGTATTAAAAGAAGAATATTGTCTTTGAGCAATAAATGAAATAAAATTAATTTTTGAACAATCATAAACTTCAAAAGAAAAAGAAAAAAATTCATCATAAAATATTTCTTCAATTACTTTTATATTATCTGTATTATCTTTTTTTTCAACATAAACAAATTTATCTCTTTGGCTTTTTAATAAAAGTAAATAATAAGTTTCATTTTTTGAAGGAGAAATTTCAATAAAATTTTTCTGTGATAAATATTCATTATTAAAATAAAATAAAGAATCTTCTTGATCACAATAAATTAAATAACTTTCAGCTTTTTCACTATGATATTCTAAAGAAAATTTAATATAACTTAATTCATTATAAGGAACTTTTAAATTAAAAGGAATTGAATCATAAATTTTTAAAGCACCAACATTGTAAAAATTAATGATATTATCTGAGTAACTAAATTTAATTTTTAAAATTAAATAATTAGTATTATTTTCTTTATTAAAAATTAAAGGTCCTTTCTCAAAAGTAGTTAATTCAATATATTCATATTCAAAAATATGTTTTTCAATAATATCAATATCACTTTCATCAATATATTTACCATAAACTTTAGTATGATAAGTTATACAATCAGCATACAAAACAAAATTACTTAAATCTTTAATATTTATTAATGAATAAATATCTGATTTTCCTTTTGATCTAAAATTAAAATTTTCATTTGGATTTAAAGAATGAATAACTTTATTAAAAAAATTTAAAATGAATTTTTGATTATTAATATCAATATTATAAACTATAGTATATTCATTTCCTTTTTCTAATTTAACATAATCATAACAAACATCAGAACTATTAATATAATAAGGATCTTGTGATATATTAATTCCTTTATATATTGAAAAAATATTTTTAACACAATTTTGAACTTCATATAATAATATAATATCTTTTTCTAAAGGATAAATTCCAAATAATATTTTATCAACAGAAATATTTTTTCCACTTTGTTCAATATAAAAATGATAAGGTTCATTAACATTAATAAATTTTTTTTGAGCAACATTTGAAATTTCAAAACTACCATTTTGAATAGTTCCATTAATATAAAAATAATAAATATGAGAACCATTATTAACAGAAGAACCATTTCTTAAATAATATTGATTATATTTAGAATAACCATGATATATATTTTTTGTTAAAGGATCAGTTTCATTACTAAATAGAATTTCTAAAGTCTTTGCTGTTGAAATATCAACAGTTAAATCAATATATTCATTTAATTCTATATTTATTAAAATATCTGGTGGTAAATCACTTGTGTAATTATCTGGTATTTGATTATTAAATTCTATTAAAATTTCATTTGAATTATTAAAATATATTTTTTCAAAAGGTTTTACTTTTATTGGTTCTATATTTGAAGTAATATATTTTATTGTTTGAAGAATTATAAAAGTAAAAATTATTTTGTTTTTACTTTGATATTTCATTTTTTATATTTGTGTAAAAAAATTGATAAAAAATTATTATTTAAATATTATATTTTCTCCTTTATATTATTTAGGTAATTTTAATCTACATAAAGGACATTTTTTCTTATAATTCATCCATTTTAATAAACATTTAACATGAAATATATGTTTACAAGGAGTTAACATTATTGTTTGTTTTCTATCCATTTCTTTAGAATAATAAAAATTACTATAAAAATTTATACAAAAATCATCTTTATTTTTTTCTGAATGTAATACCTTATAATTTCCTTTTATAATAATTTCTATCTTTTCTTTCAATAATATTGACTTAAATGATAATAAACAAATTGAACAATCTAAATGTTCTATATCTATTTTCATTATTATTATTTCACCAAGAGCTTTTTGATAATTATATTTTTTTAAAAATTTCTTTTTATGAAAATCATTTACATAATTAATTTGAATATTATTTTGATTTGATAATTCAAATTTTATCATAAATAATATTTGAATTAATATAATTGTTAAATAAAATAAAATTTTTAATCCTATTAATATTATGAAACAATTATTTGATTTAAATTTAAAAGGATTATATTTATTATAGGAAAAATATAAAATGGAAAAATGAGTCATTGCTGTTATAATAAAATGAAAAAAATAAATTATTTTAAATTTAATTATTTCAAAAACTCTTAAGGAAAAAGAACTTTCAATTTGAAAAGTATTATTATTATTTCTTGAAGCATTTCTATTATTTTTCTCATAAAAATTAAAAATAATTTGAAGAAAAAAAACAATAAACATGATTAACACATTAAATAACTTAGAGAAAAAAATATCAAAAGAAAAATAAAGAGAAACTAATAAAGTAATATCTAAAAAAAATTAAAAAAAATAAAACAATTACAATAAAAGCCCTTAACAAGAACAATTTTATTTTCAATTAAATTACTTCTATTTTCATTATTTAAATGTAAAAGATATATTTCACTTTTCCAAATAGTTAAAATTAACTTAGGTTGTAAAATAGAAAAAGAAAGAAAAAAAATAGTTCCTGCAAAAATATAAATAAAAAAAAATCTCTATATTATAAAGTAATATATACTTCATCATATAAAGCAAGTTTATAACATTGAAATCCTAAAAAACAATCAAATAAACATTTTGGAAATAAAGAATAAGGACAATACTAATTAAATAATATTAAATATTATATAAATAAATATTTTACTTTAATAGCTTCTAATTCTTTATTTTTAATTAAATCTAATATTGTTAAATAAATAAATAAATGAATTGTTCCAATTCCAATTAAAAATTTTCCAAAAATAAAAATTTGTTTAAATACACTTTTATCATCTGAGAATAAATTAAAATAAATTTTTGTATTATTTAAATATAATATTCCTTCAATATTAAAAAAATCAATATTTAATTCAGTAATATTAAAAGTTAAATTTCCTAAGGTCTGATATGAATTTATTTTCTTTAAAAATTTATATTCTTTAATAGAAATAATTGTTGTTGGAATATAAATTGAATAAGAAAAATTATGATGTTTAATAATTTGACTTAAATAATTATCTGAAAAAGGAATATGAAAAGTATTTGAAATTAAAATAAAATGATTATTTTCACCTTTTTTTAATAAAAAAATATTAAATATAAAAGTATATTCATTATGAGGTGTTTTTTTTAATCGAAAAATTAATTTTGTTTCATTAAAATTTTTATTGTTTTCAGGTAAAATTAAACTATTATTTGTTGAAAAATCTCCTTCAAAACTATTTTCAAAAATTTCAAGGAAGTATTTTTTTTTTAATGTATAATTTATATTTGATTTTATTTCTTTATTATAATCAGAAATATGATTTGATAATAATGAATTGATTCTATAATATTGAGATGATAATTCATTGAATTTTGAAAAAAAAAACATCAAATAAAAAGGAAATAAAATAACATGAATATTCATAAATTTAGTGTTTTTTATTTTGGAAATTATAATTTGATTAAAATACATTTATAATTCTATTAATAAAAATAACAATATTTAATTATTAAAAGAATAAATTTATATTTTAATATCTATGAATATGACAATTTTATTATTTTAAACATTATCATTAAATTTAATAAAGTTTAGTTATAAATTTTAATAATGATTTATATTTATTATTCCCTCTATCAATCCAAATAAAAACATAAACAACAATAAAAATTAAAATAACTAATAAACTAATAGACAAAAAATTTTCATATAAAATAGTTTGTTCATATAATTTCCCAATGTCTTCCATAATAAAAAAAGAATATGTTTTAAAAGAAAATTCAAAAACATAAGCAAAATCTAAAAAAGCTCTTGTTAAATCTTCTCCAATTAAAAAATTATAAGCATCATTTATTTTATTATCAGATTGAATAAAATCAAAATATAAATTAGTTAATTCTTGATAAATATATTTAATTTCAGTATCAATTCCATATTTTGAACTTCCAGAATTATATTTATAACAAATTACAACTTTATCATTAAGTATAGAAAAGAATATTTTTTCATTTTCGAATTTAGGCAAAACAATATATAATGAACCTAAAGAAGAAGAATAACAAAAATTATCAATTATATTAAATTGATTCTCCCAATATTTAGTTGCTTTTAATATATCATTATCATTCCCAAAAAATTTTTTTAAATTATTTTCAACCATTTTACCTTCAATATATAAAATAGGATAAAATGATCCTTTCATAGCAGAAAGAAAACTATTATTATTATATTCAGAGGGAATATTATAATAATTTAAATATTCATCAATTAATTGATTTTTATTATAATCTTCATATGATCCTATATATGAAGGATCTATTAAAATTATTGATGATGCTATATAATATGATATTTCACATCCTTTAGGAATTCTTTCTAAAAAATTCATTCCCATTATAATTGAAAAAATAAATTTATTTTTATTTGCATTATCATATATTATATTAATTCCTATTATTATTAATATTGATAATAAACATAATGATAATATTATATAAGAAAATAATACTGATTTTGGTAAAAATATATTTTTCTTTATTTGTTCTGTATCTTGATGACTTTTTTCATCGATTTCATTTTGCTTGTGTTTAGATTTTGCCGTTGATTTTCTTTTTTTTCTTGGACTTTTATTCACTTTAATATCTAGATTTGGGTTTTTATTTTTAACAATTTCAAATTTTGATATATTAATTTCAATAAAATTTTCACATAATAATCTTAAATGATAAACTCTATTTTCAAATAAAAGTTGATTAATATTATTTTCTCCAACATCAAAAACATAAATTAGATATTTCTGAATTTCATATTTATCAATATTTAACTTAGAAAAAATAATTAAATAATTAATAATTGTAAATAATATAATACAACATCCATAAACAGAAACAAATTTAAAATTACTTTTATAATAATCAATTAGAATTTGAGAAGAAACAGTAGTAATATTTTCAAAAATAGTTTTATAATTTTGTAAAGTATTAAATACACCATATAAAGTAAATTTTTCTAATAAAGAAGGAGGATTATTTAATTGAGAATAAGATTGAAAATGTTTATCATAAAAAACCATAAAGTTACATTTATTATTTTTTTCATTATATATTTCATATAAATAATATAATATTAAATTAACCTCTTCTAATATTGTTGAATTTCTTTCTGAAATATCCCAATTTCTTTCAAGTACTTTAAAAGTATAATCTGAATATAATAAATCATATAAAACTGAAAGTTTATTATTTCCTTTTATTTTATCTAAATATAAATAAAATTGTGATAAGTCATCAGTTAAACTTAATATTTTAGGATATATAAAATCATTCATATTAATTTCATAAGTTTTAAAATATGATTGAAAACACATTGTCATTGAATTTAATGATGATAAATATGCATCTGTTTTTAATATTTCTATATAAACATTAAATTGAAATAAATTTTTATGTTCATATATTTTTTCATGTTTTAAAATCATTAATATTAAACTTAGTACAATAACAACACCAAATGAAATAGATAACAAAAAATGATAATTTAAAAGAAATTGTTTTTGAAACTTAGATTTTCTTAATGAAAGATATTTTGAATTTTGTATTTTTTTATTTGAAAAAAAACTGTTGTTCCTTGATATAGAATTATTTAAAGGATTTATTCTTTTAATTTCTTGATTAGCTAAATTTTGAATTAAATTTATTCCAGAAAAAGCTCCTTTTGAATCATCATTTAAATTTAACTTAGAATTAATTAAACTATTATTTAAACTTGGACTAACACTATTATTATTATCATTAATACTATTATTAATATTAATACTACTATTATTTATATTATTTAAATTAAGATTTAAATTAACATTATTATTATTTAAAAAATTGGTATTTGATTTTATTAAAGGTTTATGAGAATTATCCGATCTTTTAGTTTGAAATTGAATTGTATTTAAATGAGATATTTTTTTCTTTGATTCTGTTATAATATGATTTAAAGTACTTGTTGATTCTTTTAATTTCATTATATTTACTTTTTCTAACATTTTAACTATATAATAACTCTTATCACCTATTTTCTTTAAATAATAATCTAAATAAAATATAATATCATTATCATTTGTTATTCTCGAAATAAATTTTTTTTTTACTCTTCTTTTTGAAAATTTAGATTTTGAATTATCATTTGAATTCTTTGCAAAATTAAATCTTTCAATTAAACAATTTGTTCTATTATACCATTCATTATCTAATCCTTTTTCATCTAAGATAATATTAATATTATTTATTCCTGCATAAACATTATATTTTAAAATAAAATTTGAAAAATGATATTTCTTCTTTTGATATTGTTTCATTTTATCTTTTATTTTCCTTAAATAAAATATTTTATCATTTGGAATTGTTGAAAAAATAGAATAGGCTTTATTATCGAAAGAATATTTATTTTTCTTTTCATTTTCTGTTTTTTTTTCTAAAGAATTAATACCAAAAAAATCATTAAATTTAATATTTAATTGTTTAATTCTTTTAATATCAAAGAAAAAATTTTCTTCAAAATCTTTACATAAATTTAAAAAATAACCATCTTTATCTAAGAAAAGACTATAAGTAATAGAAGATTTATCTTTATTTTCAATTATTTTAATATTATTAATAATAAAAACAAAAGAATGAAGAGTAGGTAAAATTTTACTATATAAAGAAATATTAACTAAACAACCTTCTTTATTTAAAATAAAAGTATTTGAAGATTTAAATTTTCCATTATGAATAATAGAAAATTGTTTTAAAAGTATTAAATGTTCTTTTTTAATTTCATAAGGAATTAAATCTTGAAAATCTTTATATTTCATTTCATCTTTTAAATAATTTAAATAATTACAAAAATAATCATTACAATATATTACTGAAAAATTATCTGTTTTATTTTGACTAAGAATTAAAGGATAATCCATTTCAAATTCTAAATAATCTTGTTGAAGGTTTTTTATTAAAATATTATAATTTATTTTGATGTTGATTTTATTAGAAATATCATTTGGAATTTTTTTATGAATTAAATAATAATAATTTGATATAATATAATTGATTTCACAATTTTTTATTTTATCATCTTCATTTCTTGTTTGAGTATAATTTAATATTGTTGTTTTTATATATTCATCATATATTTTTATTTTATGACACATTTTTAAAAAATTTTGAAAAGCTTTTTGATTCATTTTACCTATTTTACCCTTAGTTATTATTTTTCTAAAAGATAAAATATTTTCTAAATAAATAAAACTTTCTTTTATTAAGTATTTAATTACATTTGAAAACATTCCAAATCTAATAAATTTCTTCATATCTTTTATTTGATGATATAAATTTGTTTCTATATTTTTTGAATTAGGTAAAAAATAATCTTCTTTTATTATATTACTTTCTGATTGAATTCTAAATAAAATTTCCTTTTTAATTTCATATAAAAAATATTTTGTCGTTGAATTTAATTTTAAATTACAATTTAAATACATTGAGCATAAATATAAAGCATAATATTCTTTATTCTTAATAGAATAAATATATTGACAATGAAGAATAATATAATCTTGAAGTTCCCAATTAAATTTTTTGATTTTAAATAAATAATTTATTCTATTTACAATTTCTTGTTCTCCTATAATAACATATTGTTCATTTTTTAAAGGGTTTTGAAATTGTTTTAAATTTATTTTTTTATCAATTAAATTACAAAAACAATCTTTTAATTGGCATTTTTGTTTATGAAAAAATAATAATTTATATAATCCAATATTATTAGGATCATGTCTATAAGAATAAAAAAATTTTAAAAATAAATAAATTTCAGAAGGATATCTATCTTTTTCATCAAGTTTAAATAAATTTAAAGATAATTTCCTTGCAAAAAATTTAATATTATAAATATTAATAAACAAAAAAAGAAGAAAAGAAGTAATAACACTAACAGTTAATTTAATAAGATAATATTTTTGACTTATATAATTTTCTCCATTATTATAATTATACATAATAAGTTCAAAAATACTCCCATACCAAGAAAAGCAAATAATAAAAAGGATAAATAAAGGGATTTGTGAATCAAAATAAAAATTAAATCTTCTTAATGATAATAATAAATATAATGAACAAAAGAAAAAAGCAGAAATACAAATAATTAATCTATATAAATGATTTTTATCTCCTTCATATAAATAAGTAAAACCTAAAGCAGGTTGATATAAAGTTAATATTAATGAAAGTATTTTAATTAATTTATTTGAATTTATATCTATTGCATATCTACTTAAAAAACCTTTTGTATCATTTATATAAAAAATAAAAAAATCTATTGTAATACATATTAAAAATGAAATTATATTAAATACCATTATTATTGTTTTATTTATTTTTATTTGAGTTGATAAAAAATTTGAAATATTTGAATCACTTGTATTTATATTATTTTCATTAATAAATTTAATTACTATTCCAAATAATAGATATTCTTCTAAAAATTGATTTACTAAAGATAATATAATTAATATATAAGAAAAAATTCTTATTTCTTTTTTTATAACAACTCCTTGATTAAGAAATTTATTTAATTGAATATTTTCATCTTTTACTTTATTTTCATTTATTCTTTTCAATCTAAAAAATATTGAAAAAAAATAAAGAAAAAAACTAATTAAAAGTCCTAATAAAATAATGCAAATATATTGATAATGATTTGATATTATATTAAAGGAAGAATCAAATAATAAAAGTTTAGATAATATAGAATAAAGAGAAGTAATTTTATTTTTTGTTGATTCAAATCCTCTTAAATTTTGTGTTGCTAGAATTAGACTAAAATATTTTAATGAAAAATATAAAAAATAAAAAGCTTTTGATGATGGTAAATTCATTCTAATGGTTAATATTATTTTTAAATAAGTTTTGTCTTTACTATTCATATAAATTAAAATATTTTTTGTATTTTTTTTAATTAATTTTTGAAAAAGAATTAAAGAAAAATTATTCAGAAATAATATTATATGAATTTTAATAATTAAACATTAAAATATCAATTTCATTATCAATACATTTTTATATTATTAATAATAACAATTAATACTCAAATGAATTCAAATATAAACAACATATAAATATTATTATATTATATTTTCTTTTTAATCTTTTCTGATAAATTTTTGAATATTAAGTAATCAGTTTTACTGAAAGTTTCAGGTTTAATAGCATTTCTAAAATAAGAAACAACTGAATTTTCAAGTTCATTATCTTTTGATGGTATTAATCTAATTCTTTCATCACTATTTCTTAAATTTATTTTTTTTAATAATAATAAACTATTATTTTGATTATCATTCAAAATTAATTTCTTAATAAAATCAAATTGTTTTGATATTTCTAAATATCTATTTGTTTGTATTAAATTAATATAATACCAATGTAAAATCATGTAACTTTGTTTTTTTAAAAAATTATTATAATTAGTTTTTCTATAATAACAACAGAAAAAATAAAACATTTTAAATTTTTCAATCAAAATAGATTTTAAATTAATATCTTCTTTATATAAATTAAAATGATTAACTTTACTTTTAATCTTTTTATTTTCATTCATTTTTTCTAAAAGCTGATTTTAAGTTTGTTCAAAAGAAGATTGATCAATAATATTTTTTTGAATGAACTTTGTAAATAATTATTTAAACTAATTTGAGTTTTATCATGTTTTAAATTATTATGAGAAAAATGTTTTATAGGATATTTATGAGAAAAATGTTCTTCTTTTTTATCACTAAATTGAAGAGAAATAGGTTTAATATTATAATTATTATTTATATTATAATTAATATTATTCAAAAGATTATTATTATCAATATTCTTATTAATATTAGTATTTTTACTATTATAACTTTTAATTCCTATATTTTTATCAGGATGAAATTGACTTTTTTTCGGAAATTTACTTTTTGTTGAAGGAATAGATTTACTTTTTTTAAAAAGTGATAATTTCCTATTTTTTCTTTCTTCAAAATAAAAGGAATTACTAATCACTTCTAATTTTAATATATTTCCTCCAATAAAATGAGACAATGTTTCTAATAAATAAAAAGCTAAATTAACAATACTTCCAACAAGAG